>JAPMLY010002853.1:0-41308 GCA_026401115.1 Tetraselmis chui | reverse complement strand
GTGGTATTAAAGCACAACATATTTACTTAACCCCCCCCCCCCCCCCCCCCCTCTCCTCTGTGTAGAGATGCTTTGCAGTATCCCAGCTGCGAGACCTGAGGGCGATATTGGGCACAGAAGCGTACAATGAAGTACAGGTGACAAAGCTTGGGAGTTATTGGCGACTCATTTGGTTGCACTGGCAGGCACAGAGTGGAGCTATGGGAGATCTCTCGTTGCGTGGCTGGTTGTTGGGTGCTGACATTTTATATTTTTAAATGGTTTTCTGCAGGTGGTTGCCATTGATGAGGCTCAGTTCTTCAGTGATCTTCTGGAGTATTGCGAAGCGGCTGTGGATCTGGAGCACAAAACTGTGCTCGTGGCTGGCCTGAGTGGAGACTATAGACGGAAGCCATTTGGCCAAGTACACGAGCTTCTGCCCCTCGCCGATTCGGTGACAGTGCTCCAAGCAAAATGTGCATTGTGCAAGTCAGGCGAGCCTGCCATATTTACAAGGCGTTTGGCTGATGGTGATAGTGTTCAGCTTGTCGGCGGTGCTGACAAATACATCCCGGTATGTCGTCACCACTACAATCAACCAGTCGATATCAGTCGCAGCTAGTTTTGAATTTATTACCGAACAGCATATGCTCATTTCGACTGCCTGAACAACTACGGACTGTGACTCTACCGATGAGCTACACTTGCCTCATCATCCTCTACTGCACCACCCTCTGCTGCACCATCTTCTGTCGCATCATGTCCAACAAAAACTTGCCCCTGGATTTCGACCCTTCACTACTCTTGCTACCATGCAGCACTGTGAACAAAAACACTGCCCATAACGTACTCCTGAATCCACAGCACGGAATTAAACGTTTCTTGCTGAATCCCCACTTTCCTGATACGTCGCCATATCTCTAACAGCTTCGAATCGTCAACCAAGAAGGAATCCTAAACTAGCGCCTCCAAACATGTCTCTGCACGTAGTTACTAGGCTTTGGTAGATTATGGTAGATATCACTGATAGTCACGAACATTTGTCTTGCTTGCACGCATAGTTTGCTGCTGTCGTCAAATCGCCGATACGAATGATTATGTATTCCTGCTGATTGCCACTACCATGGCTTCATTTTCCTTTGTCGTACCCCTATAATGATTGGTCTTCAACTATTGGTGTTCGTTTCAAATTCTTTAGAGCAGCAGGTTGTGAGAAAACCGAAATTTGAGTTGAAGAGTTGAAAGCCTGATTTTGATACATCTTGTAAGATATATGAGCACATACTATCATTAATGGAACTATGGAATGTTGACTGGGGTTCTAACTACTTGGGTTCTTACTAACATAATTCGTTGCAGTGATTATTATGTTAGTCAGATTGTAAGCAAGTGGCTGAATAAGGGATAGAACTAGGAAAAACAATTCAAAACCGCCGAATGACATTCTCAAATGCAATCATACAATATTATGTCATGATATATTAGATACGAGTGGCCCGTAGTTCTTTTTGCCTGTTGTTCTTTGTATTTTTTTAATCTTGCGTACACAAACCTTATGTCTCTTACCATATATTTTTGCAATCATTTAGATAATCCATTGAGGCCCATAGTCGTGATACTTATTTTTACACACACACACACACACACACACACACACACACACACACACACACACACACACACACACACACACTTTCTTCTCTGTCATTCAGTATGTCTTGTAATTATGTACACACACCGTTTGTGTCTCACTCTGCATTTTTGGAAGCACATAAATAATACTCCTGTACCCATCGTAGATATGCGCAGTAGTTTAAGACGTATCCTAATCCAAAAAATTTCTTACAAGAAAAAGCAGTGGAGGCCACCAAGCAAGAAAAAGAAAGAAAGGAAGAAAAAACCTAAGCCCGAGGAACAGGAAGGCATGCCACAGCACCAGCACTGCCCTCCTGAAAAGCGTCGCGGAGATAAGAACCCAGAGTGCCATGAAGAGCAGCAGAAAGACGTTGCATGAATTCTCGTCGCACATCCCCAAAAAAACGCCGAAACGGAAGAGAAGTAGATCGACGAACAAAATGCTGCATACGGACATAACTGTCAGAGCGCAAGGAACGAGAGTCAGCGGCCCCCATGCCAGGGAAGCGACGTACAGCCACCAAAATAGCCAAGCGATCGACCAACTCAGCCGCCATCGGCGCCAACCGGCCCCCATCCTCCATGGCGAAGGGGTACGAGTCATGGACCGACTGAACCGAAGGCGTGCCAAGCAAAGCGGAAGTGCTGAGGTCCGCATCAAGTTTGCCTTGCTGAGCTCCCAATGCAAGGCTGCCAGGGAGTGGAAGGCGAGCACCTATACGAGGAACGTTGGTGTTCGTGCGAGCACTTGTAACCGTCACATCAACAACAAGATGGCGGTGCGGAGCCATGAAGTCCAACCAAACCACATCCCCAGGACGATCACGTGAAGCTCCCGACCGAATACGGCGGACCTCCAACCGCAATTCCCGGCCCTTAGTAGCCCCCGCTTCAAGCATGAACTCTTCAAGCACGTGGACAATGCGGTCATGGAGTTAAGTGATATACCAGGAGCACGGGCACCGGGGGATATGGTCCATGAGCATAGCGGCTGTTGAGCGCTCACCCGACATAAAGATGCCCGATACCGTCGACGAAGATCCATACCCGCGAGATTCTGAAGGGGCCTCATTGCACCGAGGGCATTTTCGAACATGAGCGGCGCGCTCCGCAGTCAAGCCAAGCACCCGGTGGGCTGCCATCATATAGCAATCGGATAGCACCTTGAAACTGGACTCATGTGAAGCGAAAAAGAGAGCCAAAGCCCCGCGACCCGTACCCGAAGTCACCCTCATATAGTCCGGTGGGGAAGGTCTGCAGAACGCCAAGAGGTCAAGGTAGGCCCGGGCACGAAGAATGCGCGCAATGCCGTGTTGGATGTGGCCCCCAGAATCTCCCAAGCGAGTAAGAGCATCGGGAGTCGGAAGTTGTAGGCTAGTCACTTGGGTAGCGGGTGCCACCGCATTGTTGACCGTAGATACCACCAACTCGACATCGGGCCCGGCATAATCAGAAAGGTTTTGGTTCAGTGTGTTAGTCAAAACCACAAGCTCCGATTCCGAAAACCCGCCCATAGTGGAGATAGAGTCGTACGAATTGCGCAATTGGACCGCCCACGGTAAAGTAGAAGTGGCAAAGTAGACGTATCCTAATCCCTATCCCAATTATATGCTTTAATCCCTATCCCAATTAGTACACCAGGTTATTCAATAAATTCCTTACAAGAAAAAGCAGTGGAGGCCACCAAGCAAGAAAAAGAAAAGAGGAAAAAAACCCAAGCCCGAGGAACAGGAAGGGATGCCACAACGTCAGCACTGCCCTCCTGAAAAGCGTCGCGGAGATAGGAACCCAGAGTGCCATGAAGAGCACCATAAAGACGTTGCATGAATTCACGTCGCACATCCCCCAAAAAACGCCGAAAAGGAACATAAGTATATCGACGAACGAAATATTGCATACGGACATAATTGTGAGAGCGCAAGGAGCGAGAGTCAGCAGCACCCATGCCAAGGAAGCGACGAACGACCACCAAAATAACCATGTGATCAACCAACTCAGCCGCCATCGGCGCCAACCGGCCCCCATCCTCCATGGCGAAGGGACAGTAGTGAGTAGTCATGGATCGACAGAACCGAAGGCGTGCCAAGCAAAGCAGAAGTGCGGAGGTCCGCATCAAGTATACACCAAGTCGTTGTTTTTTCCAAATAAAAAATATCGCATTGGTAGTACCAAAATCCAATCGAGCTGATGATAAGGGGACACACCGACAGACAGACAGACACACACAGAGATTTTAGCAAATCAATATAGTAGGATGTACACTCCTCCAAACAAGTCCGGACAATATTTCGCACCTTCGCAAGTAAAAATTGTAAACATATGTCGATTTTTATTGACAAATCTCCTGACATCCTGGGCAATGCTTTGGCGCCCAAGATGGACTTCGCTGACACATACGGGGGGCGAATACTACCGGGCTTGTGTACTTGGGGTTATTGCGCCCGCACCCGCGCGGCACGCTTTTTCAAACAATCGCCGTGCCGGTTAGACGAAAAGAGTAACGGGCGCACAACGCCGCAATATGAATGTTTACTTATACGACGGTCACGCAATTATTATGCATATGCAACGGAGGGAGGAGGTGTTGGGCAAGCCGATGTGGGGGAAACGCACGAAATCGCGTATGTAGACTTACCACGCATATGCGCACAACCCAAGGGCAAGCTGCGTTCGGCCACACTGTTCAAACGATCATAACTTACACAAACAATGTCAAAAGCTTTTCCAACATGACCGTGGGACGCGAATTTTCAATGCGCGTTGAGCGCATCTACACTTGATTTCAAACACCCGCAAACAAGGTTTCGGTAAATTATCATAGTTCACATTACTCCGGCAAAGCTGGGCAACACTGCCAAGCAATACCCGTCGAACTCAACGCACCTCATGAGGCGATTTGTGGGGGGTTTGTCGATATATGTTTACCAATTTTTCATTACTACTTATTTGCAAGCCCAATTCCCGACGTGTGCCACGCGTGGGGCGGGTGTGGCTGGCACATACCCAAATATTAAGTATTCCAAACACCACCGTCAACGTGATGTGTCCCTAACGGCCAAGTTGGACCTCGCTACTTACCAAAGCCAATCGCCCTCGCCTATGTACAGCGTACAATATTCATCCAAATCTGCGTAATGTGGGTTTTTACTCGTTTGTTTTCCAAAAATAGCAACCGTGCCTGCGACGTGATGGGCTTCCGTACTCCATTCACACACCCGCAAAACCAAACGTCACGCATTAAACACGGCATGCACTCCTCCAAGCCCCCTCCAACAAGTCCCCAAAATGCGGGTATGTGTAACACTGAATAATATGCAGCTTGGTATGAGCGCTTGAGGAATGCCCAAGCGTGGCGCTCATAACGACGAGAGTATGTAGTTCGGACAATTTCCTTGGAAATTATGGGCTTAATTCGACAAACTCTACCGACATCACTCGCTTCAAACTCAGGTCTAACCATACCGAATGACGGCCAACTGCTTGCTTCCCGGCTCTCCTACACTTGGGTGATACCTGGGTGTCGTCGTGCTTGGAGCGTGTTCGTGACCAGCTAATGTTTACTATTTAGCATAATAAATGTCCCGACTTTGGTGAAGGAGTGTATTGTCTTTAGTATTGGATAACATTTTATTACTGTGATTTTTTCATCCTACGACTCTGATGACAGTGGTAACTGTATCCAGTAGAGGTACCTCGGTACTGGAGCTGCACTCCACCGAGATCGGCCTTGCGAGGTTCACGCGCAACTTGATCGCTGCTGTCGATCACTGTGCCGCATAATCCTTATCGCGTCGTAGGCCACAGTCACTTTCGCCAGACGTATACTCAGCCTTGATACTCGTTATCACTGGATGCATACTGTTGGATTCTATCCCGCCAGTCTCCGAAACTGAAATATATGTGAGCGCTTGGAAGATCACACCAGTAAGGTTTGCCGGCCGTCGCTAACATATTCGGTAGAGTAGGACAACGGCTGAGCTTCTTGTGAGGGCAGCAGGTGCGACCCTCCACAGACTCCGTTAGCCACTCTATAGTATAAAGTCTCCTTTCCGGAGGGGGGGGGGGGGGGGGGGGGGGTCGCAGCTCTTTATTGCTAAGTTGCAAGCTGAACGCGATCCTCTGTCGCTTTCACCCCAAATTCCCCGCTCAGGATGGCAGCAGCTTTCCGTGCACTGCCAGATGTCGATCTGTCGGGTGATATCTGGACCTCTCCCGTTGCTCTCGGTCCAGAGGATGGGTCGCTGCGACACGGGAGCTTTTCCAATGGAATGACGTATGCCGAGCTTACCATCATTAGCATTTATTTTACCCAATATACGCAGCATTCTTATCCCCCCTGCTTGCTTTTATTTTGTTATGCGTGGAAGTTATTGAGCGCATAGACTTTGGTGTCGACTCGCCAGAGGTAGCGTCCCCTCATACACCGTATATCTGTGTCTCGTGTATTTAGCTCTACACACGACATGCCGCAGGTAGATTCTGCTAACGCATATGGTGGAGGTAGTGTGGTTGGGTGAAGTTTGCTTTTGCTTTACACCGACAGATATTATGTTCGGAGCTGCAAGAAGCCAGCAGCGCGTGCGGCTCTGTCGCTGGCAGTGAGAGTCGGTAGCGTGCTGGAGGAGGAGGAGGAACGCGGGGTGACCCCCCATCCACGCTCGTTAACTATCACAAGATAATGTCACTTCTTCATGGGGTGTTTGTTTCTGTTTGCGCCTGCGTGCTGCTGGGCAGTGGGGATTCCGCATGGATGGATGAGCTGAGAAATGACCTTATCGATGCTGCATGTGCAACATGCAAGTGACTGGGCTGGATGGTAACAGATGCGGGTTGGTATTTGACTAGGTGGCACACATTGTGGAGCACTTGGCGTTCAATGCAACAGATAATTACAGCAATCACGACATCGTTCGATTCCTTGAGAGCATTGGCGCGGAATTTGGGGCTTGTCAGAATGCTTATACCTCATGTGATGAAACAGTTTACGAGCTGGTAGGCCGGTCCAGCGTTTGCACAGTCTACCAAGGCCCCTCCCCACTTGAACGCATATGGAATGTGCTCAAAGGCATATATCTGAAGTGTCACTCCTCTTGCGTGCTCCGCATTTTGTTGCGAAACCTGTTTCAGATGGTGCCCACAGATGACTTGAGTCTCCTGGCGAAGGCGTTTCGTGTGATGGGGGAGTTTGCAACAAAGATTCGATGTGCACCAGAGGACCTTGAGAAGGAGCGTGGGGCGGTGATGGAGGAATGGCGTATGGGGAATGATAGCTCTGGCCGAGCAGCTCAGGCGCATTGGAAGTGCATCTTGAATGTCCGTGCACGATCTCCTTCTCGAACCAACTCTTTCGGAGTACACCTGCTTGATCTACGGCCTGGTGGTCTGCCGTGTTGCTGAATTGGTTCTTTTATGGTTGTAGGGTTCAAAGTATTCAGAGAGGCTTCCCATTGGCCTTGAGAGCGTCCTACAAGGTGTATCAGCTGAAGTGGTGAAGGGGTTTTATGAGCGTTGGTACCGGCCAAGCAACATGGCGCTCGTGGTGGCGGGCGATTTCCAGGACCCCGACGAAATTGTGGAATTGATGCGCAGTCATGTGGAGGCCTGTACCCCACGCAGTCCCACTCCAGCAATCCCTATCCCACAGACCGGATTCTCCCCCCATAGTGCACCTCGCTGCACGGTGTTTGAGGATCGGGAGACGGTGCAGTCACAGGTGCACATCAGCTTCAAGAAACCGCGTCCCGGCTGCAGCACTCCACAGGAATTTCATGAATATCTGAAGGTGAGTGAGCACGCGACGCTGTGTACTTTTCTTACCCCGTCTATCAGCTTGATGAAGGCATTAGATACAATGTTGCTTCCCACACTGACTGAACTTTTTTCTTTATCTTAACTCAATCGCAGGAAGAAATGTTCCACAGCATGCTGAACAATCGGCTATTTAAAATCAGTAGACAGGAAAAGCCACCTTTCTATGTTGCGCAGTGCAGCAGTGAGCCCCTGTCCTCCACTATCCAGACAATATGTGTGAGCGCCAGCGTGGCTGAGGGAGCCACCCCTGCTGCTGTGGAGGCCATTCTTATTGAGCTGGCTCGTGTGCGGCTCCACGGCTTCTCCCTCCGCGAGGTAGGTAGACTCGAATGGCTCTGGAATCCAGCTGTGTTTGCAAGGCAAATGGACAGGGTATTGAAGCGTTTGTGGCTGTGACCGTGAACCAGACAAAAATCGCAAGGCAGCAGCTCATGGCTGAGGCAGAGACAACCTACACTCAGCGGGACCAGAGTTACTCGCAGGATGTGTGTGGGGAGTATGTTCGGCATTTTTTGAACGGAGAGCTGGTGGTGGGGCAAGACATGGAGGCGCGGCTGACAAAGGTGGACTTGTGGCTCCTGCTTTATTCAAACAGAGATTTCCAAATGCAACGGAAACCACGATCGCGTGCTGTGCTTTCATTTTCCAATCCAACTCCCCCCTTTTCCTCTCCTTTCCTCTGCCTGGAATATAGACAATGCTGCCCAAGATCACGCCCGCGGAGCTCAAGGAGTTTGCGGATAATATGTCCCCGCATAGCTCATGTGTGGTAAAGACGGTGGAGCATCGGAAATGCACAACTGAGACTCGCCTGCTGGATGTTTTGACCACAGTCAGTGAAATGGAGGTATGCGGAGTTTTCTAGCCAACGTCTTGGACAATTTTTTCGTGCTGTTTTCTTTGTTTCCTTTTCGATAATTGTCCAACGGAGATGTTGTTCTCGCCATCGCTGAATGCCCGCTCGCTAGGCCGCTAGCAGCATAGAGCCTTGGCAAGAGGATGACATTCCGGAGCACATCATGGACGCGTCAAAGGTTCTACATCCCGCAGCAGCAGTATATGCTTTTGACTTCCGCATCGCGTCACGCTTATTCCACCGCTCGTTGCTTTATTTGTGGGATGAGAGACTCAATTGGTGTGGTGCCTCTGTCTTAGGTCAAGCCAGGCTCAGTGACTGCACAGCGAGACTACCCAACCCTTGCTGCGACAGAGCTGACTCTGTCTAATGGCATGCGTTGCTGCTGCAAGCATACAAAACTGCTTGAGGACCAGGTGTTGCTCACAGGCTTCGCGTGTGGGGGGCTTACGGAAGTTCCGCAGGTACGTTTATTAGCTGCAACAGTTCTACTTCATCTTGTTTGTGCAGAGTCATTGTGGTCAGTATGGTATTTGTGCTGCTGAGCGAGCTGCTAACTTGTGTGTGCTCCCGGGCAGGGAGAGTTCCGCAGTGCTAGCTTGGCCTCGGTAATTGCCGGGGAACTGGGGGTTTTCGGGGTGCGTCCCGCAGTGGCCTCTGACATCTTAGCTGGGAAGAGGGTGGAGATCAAGCCGGCGGAGGGGGCGTTTTGGCGCTCATTCAGCGGTGACCAGTCGCCAGAGGATCTGGAAACCGCCCTCCAGCTAGTGTACAAGCTGTTCACCAGCAGGTACGTTGTAGATGGATCAGCCCGGCTCTTTCCCTCTCCAGACACGGTTTCTTAAGTTGCACGTTTTCGGGGGCCTCCTTAGCTGTGACGGGACGCTTTAACGTTCTCCCTTTCTGACATCTGTTTGTATGCTTGTGGGACAGTGTGCAGCCAGTGACGTCTGAGCTAGCGGCAGTGATGCGGATGACCCGAGAGACGATTGCTGCTCAGATTCGTGATCCTATGTACACATTCTCCAATCACGTCCGCTTTTACAACTACGGCCGGTGTTACTACTTTGCGCCCTTCACCATGCGAGAGTTCAGGGCAGTGAATGCGCAGGTGCGTAATAGGAAACATACAGCGGCAGACTGGAGCGTTGCGCAGTCCTGACACCCTCGCCGCTACTGGCAAGCGTGGCACATGCTCTAATTCACTTTTTGATGGCCACCTCACCGGCACAGGTGGCTTGCACACACTTCAACCTCTCTTTCTGCAACCCCGAGGAATATACGGTGTGTCTGACCGGCAACATTGAGCTGGAGAAGGTCAAGCCACTGCTGGAGAAGTACCTCGCGTCCATTCCCACGCAGAGCAAGCCGAAGAAAATCAGCCCCAAGGTCTCGTCCTTCCTCCCGCCCTCTCACTCCCCTGTCATCTTCGCAGAGCTCTCTCCCCAATGTATGCAGGGTGTTTCTGTGATGCTGTTTAGGTACTTTGTGTTGATCCTGCTATCAAGTCAAAAGCCCTTCGTGGACCATAGAGTGTTCGGATTCTTGCCTCGCTATGCAAAAACTGACTTATTATCTATTTTGTGGCTCTCATATGGCTTGGGGGTCACAGGAAGTCACAGCGCTGCCGTACCAGTTCCCCCGCGCGCCCGTTGTGAAAGACGTGGTTGTACCCATGATCAGTCCAATCACACAGACGCAGATAACCTTTCCTGTGGACATCGAGCGCAAGGAGGCGCACAAGGAGGCGGTCTGGATCTCCATCTGCTGCCGGCTGCTGGAGACTCGCCTCATGCAGGTTTGCCTCTAGTCCTATCGCCTGCCATCACTTGTCCCGAGCCTACTTACTAATGCACTACCAATGTCATCCATATGTTTGGAACACCTTTGCAGCGCAATTGCTGATTGTCAGATGCTTATGATGCCTTGCCTACCTGCGCAGCTGATGCGATTCAAGTTTGGAGAGGTTTACACCGTGAGTGTGTCGCCCTTCTTTGGAGCGACCGCCCCATCGAAGGATGGTGTCGTGAGTGGTGACATCGCTCTCGGGTTCAGCTGCGACCCTGCCAACTCGCGGCGTCTGGTGGACCTTGCCTTGCGAGAGATTAAAGAATTGCAGGTCCGTTTACACAACACTTAACCCAAACATAGACTCCATCGTTGGCCTCCTGTTTCTTATTACTCTGGAGGGCTCGTTTGTCTGAGGCGCACACTGAGGATCGCGAACTCTGTACTCACGCGCAGGAGTCCGGCCCCACTGCCGCTGATGTCGTCACAGTTTTGACATTGGAACAGCGCCAGCATGAGCTCCAGCTTGAGGAGAATTCATACTGGCACGAGCAACTCGTGGGTGGGTATCAGTCGCGGACTTTTCAGGTGAGGCCTCATGTGTATGAATGAAGCTACTAGTGACACAATTTCTTTTGCTGTGTCGTTGGAAATTGTCGTCATGTAATCACCACTGTAAACATGTGACCTCGGTTAGATGGATGCAAACCAGTTGGGATTGAACGTTGTGCTCATTTCATAAAAAACTGCACTGCCTCATGAAGCCTGGATTGTTGTGTTCCGCCTGAGTCTCGACCCGTTTTGTTTGTGGCCAATAAGGAAACGGGCGATCTGGATAAAAACTATTCTTTGCGACAAGCTGCAAGGCTGAGTGTGATCAGCAGTGCCAGCGCTGACACTGTCAAGGTGAGCTGCTCTCACCCAAGTTGCCTGATTTGTTTCCACCCTTCCTCTTTGTACCTTTCCCTTTGCAAACATCGCTTGCGCAGAAAGGCTTCGATGTCGGTGGAGAGAGCTCTCACTTGCTCTACTATTTTGTTGGAATGGTGTCGCATGGCCGCAGATGGCGCTGCGCCGGCTGATCCCCTACCCGGCGCTGACCCGCTACACCGTAGTGACCATGGTCCCTCGGAAGCCGTGGATTTACAGAATTACCGCCCCATTCCGAATGATTGCGAACGCTGCAAGCCGCATCACCACCTGGAATGCATCGCCTCCAACCGATGGCGCGGGTGACCTGGGTCTCCAGACAATCGCTGGTCTTGGCATTGCCGTTGTTGCGGTTGGGATGGTCGCCATGGCAATGAAGCGCTCCAAGTAGGTGGAGGGGGTGTGGAGGGGGTGATTGTATGGACAAGCGCACTGAGCCTCGACTGAGAGAGTGCGGGCGATGCGAGGTCGTTGTTTCAATGTGTAGGGGTGCTCTCTCATCAATCGCCAGGGAGCGCTTAGAGGCCCGCAGTCGGCTCACCTTCATCCGATTCGCGTGTGATTGCATGCGTTGTGCATGTGCGGCAGTTTTGTTCGATTCCTGCAAATTATTGTTGGCTGACAAAGAGTGCACAACTGAGCCGTAATATGCAAAAATATCGGCTCGGCAGTTATTTTTTCCCCCAGCACTGCACCCAATTGCCGATTTCGTCTTCGTACCTTCAGGATTCAAGTCAGGCGTGAGTTAGATATTGTGAAGGAGTGGCTACTGGTCGCGCTGCAGTTTGTATCCCAACGAATGTCGCAGCCTGGGCTTTGAACTTTCCATGTATCTATGTTACTTGATGATTTTAGGCCCGATCGGAAGGGTCAACGTCATACACTTTGCACTTACCGGATATGACAGTTGGCGCTGATCAGGGTGGCACGGTCGTGTGAGCATGGATGGTTGCCTCTTGGGTGCGCATGTAGCCGTGACGCTCGAAATAGGGCAGGAGCACGTGGATGGCTCCAGTGCAAACCAAAGGGGTATGTAGGCTGCTGCCGTGCTTGCTTTGTTTATTGTTTGTAATTTCCAGCGCTGTCCCATCCCGAGGCTTTTGGCTGTCCTATCTAATTCCGAGCGTTCACGGCATCTTCCCTTTTAGATGCGTACTATGGTATGGTCACAGCCAATAATGTTATAGCGATCTTGAAAGTACTCCTGGTTAAAGGTTGAATGACTTGTCAGGACGGGCTGCTGCCAATGATGAGATGTGGACCTTACGGCGTAATGAACGATAACTTGTATGGTGACACGGACCCGGAATTGCGCAACTGTTTCCCAATCAGCCTCTTTACATGTGGCAGCCGGTGATGACGCGCGCCCTCTGCAGTGCTACCTGGCTACATCATCCCACGAAGCATGGCCTGAACGCCTGGGGGTAATGCATTATTTCTGCGCATTGCGAGGCATTGACCAAGTGGAGAGAGTCGGCTCATACTCAACTTACAGCTCAGCAACTTACAGCAATGGCTGCAAGGCGCGTAGAATATGGGGCAGCTCAAGGGGCATGGGGCAAGTCGGCTGTAGCAGAAGTTTTGGTATGAGAAACCGACGTTTCAGGATGCAGCGCATTAAAACATTCCAGGCCACACCACAGGCCCCTCATGCTTCAATGCGCCTCCCACCGCTTCACCGACAATGACGCCGACCCACAGCCTCTTTTCTTCGTCCATAGCCTCTTGACGCCGGCAACCCGATCAACGCCGTATGTATTTTGGAATGTACCGACAATATTTTCATCTTTAAAAAATCTTCACACGCTACCAGAGAGCGCCAGGGCAGCTTTCTACATGAAGATGGAATACTTCGTGTCTACTAGAGCTCAGCCCCATACGTGGCGCCCCAAAACGCACGGGACAGGTCAGACAGCAGAATTTTCCCCAGCGCCATGACCGCACCTCCGTCGTACGCGCACCAATGCACGCAGTCCACTTTCCCCTGTGACCGCTGGTCGTGCAGCTTTGGGTGCGGCGCAAACAGCTCCCACGTTCTGAACACATGCATGGGGGCAACCTCCTGCAGGCTGCTGCTGTTGAGCAAGGGCAGCGTGACGCGATTCCGGAACTCGAGCTTTCGCATCTGCGCGAGGGGCGCCTCCGTCATGCAGCCCTTCTGTATTGTCCCTGGCTTCGCGGAGAACAGGCCACCCTTGCTCAAGAAATGCTGAGGTGTGGTTTCGAACCAAACAATCCGCGGCATCGCATCCATCCCCTTGTGCACTGCCATAGCCCTAAGAAATGTGGAGAGAGCCTTGGTGGCCACCGGCAGCCCGCGTCTGTCATTATGCCACATTCCGTAATTGATCACATGAATGTCCGTCGCCGCACTGTTCGCAAAGCACGGCGTCGTCCTCGTGTCGTAGAAAGCGCTGTCTTTAAGAACGTCTCCGTAACATACCTTAAGATTGCCGAACCTGCATCACGGGCACATGAGGCATTCACCACAATCACACCATGACATGCTGCCTGTTATAAGGATACGGATAAATGGCCATGAATGTATGCCTGCCCTCGATTCTCATACATTTATATCTCCTGCTCCATGTGCATGCTCAGCTACGGTGAATCTGAATCTGTGACCACTGGCTTTGGAGAGTGTGCTTTCAGAAGTGGGTGTGAAAGGAGGCAGGCGTACCTTGCACAGCCATAGATAGGTTTGCAGCTGAGGTTGGCCAACTTTGTTGACCACTTAAGTGGGGGCTGCAGCAGCTTGCCCCCAATGCCTTTCGCCCCCCAGTTGATCCACGACACCACTCCTGCTTTGACTTTAATTTTCTTTTTCTTTTGAGACTGCGGCTGCATGTTATCGGCCACGAACGCCAGGTTCGCCACGTCTTGGCTGATATCTTCCGGCGGCACCACTTTGCTCAACATACACAACAAATGGTACCACACCTGCTTTAGGACCGAGTCGCCCCACAGCCACACCGTCCTCGGCTCGGAGGGCATCCAGCTTCTAATATTCTTCAGGTCCACGGCATTGCAGCCAGTGGAAGGCTCGACCAGCGGGAGCGTGTCGCAGTACCGGTTGTAATACTTGCTAGCCGTCAAAAGGCCGCACATCTGCGGGAGAATTGGGCCGTCCGCTGACTGCGCCTGAAGATGCCCCGGCTCCGCCGCAGCAGGACGTGACCGGAACTCAAACGCGCATGACGGGTCCGGATCGCTCCCCCGCGACGTCGATGCCACTAATTCGCTGACCATTTTATCCAACACGGCAGATATCCGCGGCAGTGCCAATAACAACGCGAACAATAGCAATCGCCAGCGTATGCCGGTGCTCCGGCGCCGTTCCGGAAACATGGGGGGTGCAGCAGCGTTGTGTCCAGAATACTTTTCGACCTCGCTGCGTTCAGACTTCCTGCACCTCTGGGGAAACTTCATTCACATCCGGTCGCCATAAGAGACACCCCTCTATCGGTGTCGCGAGCGCGAGGAAGAAGTGGTGAAGAAGTGGCGATAGGAGCTCTGGAAGGAGACGCGCGCCAGCGACGACCAGATATCGGACGCGGACTCATAAAGAGTCGTGTACGATTGCAAGTATGTACTGCTTTCGACCAGCAGGTAAGGGTATTTTCGACCACTCGACGGGGTTTTTTTTTTTTTTTGGCGCCCCCGAAATTGAAATATTGAAATTGAAATTGTTTACAACATGTACCGTATGCGCCGGTTTTCAAGGACTGGATCCGGATCCTACGGCTCCGCGAATCCCCGAGACTACTCGGGTTCGGACTCGGTCTCGTGGGTCCGGACCCTAGAATCACAGGTAATCGCGGGATCCGGACCCTTGAATCACAGGTAATCGCGGGATCCGAACCCTAGAATCACATGTAATCGTTGGATCCGGTACCAGTTATTGTAAATAATCGTTGGATCCGGTACCACTTATTGTAAGTAATCGTAGGATCCGGTACCAATTAATGTAAGTAATCTTTGGATCCGGTATTCATCGTACTTTAATGGATCCGCGGTAATCGCGAGTACCTCTTCCTCGCAAAACGATGTGGAATCGCGATACCCAATTAGTACTTACGATTCCGAGTATCTCACGATTCTGTGGTGGCCCGAAGTGACACGCTGCTTTTTTGGGAGGTATTTGACAATGCAAATCAGCTGAGGTGTATGTCTAGGATTGGTTCAATAGCCCCGATTGTTGTCATTCCGCAGCCTTGAATCGATTGTAGCCCACCCAAGGGCTAGTTAAACGGTGCTTACGCGCTTGAAATCCACCATAATCTGCCCGTCCACATCCAACTCCTATTATAGTTATCAACAATGGCGGGGCAAGCGGGAAGTAGTAGACCGTCTAGATCAGGGAAGAGCTTGTCATCGACGGCTATCCAACGTACAGAAGAGGAGCTTGTTGGGAATTCAGATAGGGTGTTCAGGATACCTCAGTCAAAATCTAATGTATGGGATCAAAGCATGAGAAGGCGCATAGAACTAGTAGAGATGTAAAAGTTAAATTTGCAGTACAAATTTCCCCCAAAATGCGCAATTTGTATCAATTTGCATGAGTACTTCGAGTATTTGTTGGAATCGCGAACCCATCGAATCCAACGGAACCAAAAATTTAGAAGTACTCATGTACTCGGTTCCGGAACCGAAAACACAGGTACTCGCTGGATCCGAACCCTAGAATCACAGGTAATCGCTGGATCCGAACCCTAGAATCACACGTAATCGCGGGATCCGGACCCTAGAATCACAGGTAATCGCGGGGTTAGAACCCTAGAATTACAGGTAATCGCGGGATCCGGATCCATTTTTTAGAGGTACTCACTAGTTCCGGATCCTAAAAAATCAAGTACTCATGGATCCGAACCCAACAAAAAAATGGCGGATCCAGTCCCTGCCGGTTTTTCACCAAAAGCCGGATGCGTCGGCTGCTGTCTCTGGGCCCTCCCAACTATGCCATACAGGGAACTTACAAGTCAGGGCTAGACCGTTAACCACCTAAATCCAACCTCTCCTATGGGGTTCGGGGGTTTTACTCCCCCCCGGGGAGGTGTGCAAGAAGAGGCGAGGGCTGCGTGCATTTAGGAGCGTGCGAAGGGGCAATGTGCGGAGGCGCGGCGGGAGGTCGTGCGGGATTTGATGCGGTATATGAGTAGGAGATGATGCAGCCATTGGACAGTGTGCGTGTGGAGTTGTGCAAGTATGCGAGACGTGTCAAGGCGTGCTTTGGAGATGAGTTTGTCAGGGGGGTCAGTGCGGGCTGTGAGTAGGGAGGTGAGACTCGTGATGGTGGAGGAGTGCGGTGTGCCTGTGCGGCTCATGACGATGGGAAGGATGTCTACCATTGTGCCTGGCCAGTGGTTGCGAATGGCGTTTGCGAGGGGAGTGTATTTGGCATGTATGAGGTTAGCTGTGTGGGAGAGGTTATTGTCTGTGCAGTACTTCCATTCCCCTATCTGAATCTTTTTGATGGAAGCGTAACGTCGGCGACCGTTGGAGTGACCCACAAATCGAGGTTCGAGGATGCGGATGAAGTCGGGTTTGTGTGCGGGGGGTCGTAGCGCGGGGGGGAGAATCTCAGGGGGTAGGACAGCGGGACACGAGGTTAGGGAGTCGGGCGAGAGACCTTCGTCAGCAGCAACAAGGCGGGAGGGCATGTGGGTGGGGTGGGGTGGGTGGCAGTCATGGGGAGTGTGGGCAAGAGAGGGGGAAGCAAACGATTTGATGGGTTTGTTACCGAAGTCCGCGGTGATGGTTTCCCAGCGGCCACCGTTGTGGCGTTCCAGGAGGGAGAGGAGGAGTTGCATTGCGCTATTGTGTCGATCCTGTCTTAGACCAAACATGGAGGGACAGTTTCCGGCCATGTGGCCGTTACTAGTGAATTGGCCACAGAGGGGGCAGCGGAGGGTGGGGTTATGGGTGAGTAGGCGGGTGTTGTGGACTCCCCACATGAATTCTTGCTTGTGTGTGAACTGGATGTTCGTGAGGGTTGAGTGTTTTTTGTGGAAAGAGATATCGGCGCCGTCCCCCGCGGCGCGGGCGAGGAGGGCACCGTGTTTGGTAGTGTGCGAGAGGGGTGTGTGTGCGTGTTTGGTGTTGTAGGTGTGAGCGTCGGCTTTGAGGTTGGTGTATCTGTAGGGTATGGGGTCCCCTCGGGTTTGTGGAATGAGGGTGTATGGCCATGTCCAGTGGCCTATCGCGACCTCTGAACCTGTGGTGTATGTAGTGTCGGGTGGGTGTCCATCCGCGACTTGGTTGGCGAGGGTGTCTGCGAGGTCGTTGCCCAGGGATTGGTTGTGTGCTTTGATTTTGCCGAGGTGTGTGCGGATGCCTGCGTCGCAGCGGGTTTTAAGGGTGTGTGTGATGGAGTGGAGCGTGTCGCGGTGGATGTTGTGTCGGTAGGCGGAAGGGCAGTTTAAGTATCCTTGTATGAGGCGGAGGGAGCACGCACTGTCTGTGAGGAGGTGGGTACGGCCAAGTTGGAGGCCTATGTCAATGCCAGCTAATTCAGCGCGATTTATTGTGTGGGAGGGAGGGGTAGAGGTCACCAGGATTTTGACTTTGGTGTCCGAGGCGGGGTGGGTAGCTGCTGCTCCGAGGGGGGAAGAGCTGCTTTTTTTCGAGCCGTTTGTGTAGACGAAGTCCTGCCAGTTCCAAGCAAGAGTACCGCTGGTGGGGGGGTAGGTTAGGTGCAAGCGGTATGGGTGGGGGTATGTGATGGGGTGAGTAGGATTTGGGGGGAGGTGGTATATACCTGCTTAGTGGGGTGAGTAGGTGTCGAAGATGTGGGGAGGAGGGGGGGTGATGGCGGGGTTGGGGAGGTGAGTGTCGTAGATAGATTCGAGAGTGTTGTGAAGTGCGGTCATGGCTGTGGGTGACGGGAGGGTGGAGAGTGCGAGGGGGTTGGCGACGAGGTATATGTCAACCATCCAGCGTGTGCCGTAGGGGGTAGGGGTGGGGTTGCCAGTGTGCTGGTCGGGGGGTAGGAAGGTGTTTGCGTCATTGGGGAGGGTGTAGAGGTGGTGGGTGTATGGGGAGTTGATGTATTTGGAGTGGCGGTAGGGTGTGTGTTCCCATCGGGGGAGGATGAGGATGGTTGCGCTGGGTGTGTGAGGTTGGCGCCCCCGGCATATGGGACTGGCAGGGAACCCGCACCGGCACCCTCTACATGCGGCGTTTTGCAAGAATGACTGAGAGCAGAACTTCGAAACAAACCTCAACTCAACATCGATCATGCTCCCGGGTAGGCGACGCTCGTGTGAGTGCATTAAGTACCATTGTACGAGAACCGTACCGTACTGCGCTAACCCCACACGAGGCCAGTGTTGGAGTTTCACCAACTAAAACCTTCCAGTGACATGCAAACAAACATGAATGCATTCCCGGCTCAAACCAAGAAAGGTTCGCCCTACCCGTCCGGGCGTCGACCCATTCGAGAATTGCGAGAAGGACCAAGGCCCATCTCACGGAGCAAAACATTTTGGGAGTGCGATACATGAACTACAAAGAAAGCAATATGAGGGAGGGGCGCCCGCCGGCGGCGCAGCGGCGGCGGCCCCGGAGAGGGGTGCGCTCGCAGGCCCGTCGGCACCTACCTCTACCTCCACGCGGTGGGCGTTGGTAACCCCATAGCCGTGCCAGGCCTGGCACGGTAGGGGGCTGAACGAGGTACCGACAACTGCGATCCGCGGGATCAACAGCTGTCGGGAAGCCATGTACGGAGGGTTTTGGAAAAACATAATATCCGTACACCGGCACATGGATCTCCCGCTCGGCCAGTCCGATATGTCTTTTCCGCGACTAAATACTCGCAGATACTCTCCCGACGATGGGGCGGGGGCGGCGTTTGCGAAATATTTTTTGGCGAAGAAGGGTACGGACGGATTAGGGGTGGGACGAGGGTGTTGGAGCTGGCGGCGGACATTTGGGAAGCAGCGCTAGGGCACGGCGCTCGCTAGCAGTCGCCAGCCCTGCGAGAGCCTTAGGTCTCCCCTGGGGGCGAGGCCTGATGCTACGCAGGACGGAGGCGGGTCGCAGCCGGAGGAGCGGCACGGTCTGGCGGCGGCGGTCATTAGGATCGCCCGCCGCCGGAAAAGCCCGGTACGGGGGGTTTTTGAAAAAATTTCCGTACCCACCATCTTTTGAGGACCGGCGACTCGATCCATGTGTTCTTCCAACCCCTTCCCTAGTCGGTACCCGGTTATCGATAGGCTGCCTCAGGCAGTGTGCCTAGGGTTATTGTAACGGCACACTGCTCGTAAAGGCGGCCCCCTAGCAGCGTAAACCACCGGGGGAGGGCACGGACGGCCACGGCGCGATCAGATAGGTGTTGGAAACAGACGGGAAAAGGACAGGGGACATGAGAAAATCTGGCTCGGGGGAAGGAGAGCTAGCCGGACACCGTCTAGAGCCTAGTTATTTTCTCTTCTCAGCCCCCGAAGGAGGAGAGAAGACTCGGCTAGGTGGCGAGCTGCGTCGGGAGGAGCGGCTAATACCCCGGGCGGGGTTGAGCACGGATCGAGGCGGGACCGACGAAGACCTATGCGAGGGGGGTTTTTCACTTGCCTTTCCCCCCAAGCTCCGGCACGACCTGAGTCGCACAGGAGCCGAGGTCAGGCAGGTTCGCCTCGACCAGCTCAAGCTGAACAGCCTTGCTGATAAGCGACCCCGCAGCGGCTGGAGCAGGCCGCGTATCGTGGAGACTAGCGACATTTTATATTTCATACTGTATCCAAAGAAAAATACGTATAGATCAGAAAATAATAAATACCTGGATACGGGTATGTTTTAGACGGTATCGTTACTGCCATTGGAGAGGTTGGGATTAGTGGTTCACGGTCTACCTCACGCTTCTAAGTCCAACTAGGCGTAGCATGAGGGGGGGCCAAGAGACTCCAGCCGGTTTTTACTGGTACTTGAGTGTTTAATTTCAAATTTCAAATTATGAGGGAGGGCTTGGCGCCATAACTGGAAAAACGCCCCATTTCATGTAAAATGGGTGGCGCCATGAAGGGAAGGGGGGACACCGCCTAAAAGTAAGGCATTTATATCTTCGGGGGATGTAGCGAAACGACGCACAAAACCATTAAAATCTGGGGCTAGCGCCCCAAAATTACGACGGTGGCATTCCCAACGTGGGCATTCAAGCAAAATATGTTCTATAGATTCAATAACATCCCCGCCGCATGCAGGACAATGATGGAGAAAACGTTCAGGCATGGCATGCATGCGGGCAAGACGACGGGCTGTGGGAAATACACGCGTACGCAATTGAATCATAATGTGTAACCCTGCAACGGCCCCCGCGGGAATGCCCGTGCCGTATTGTGGCAATGGGTTCCCAACATATAAGGCCTGGGAATAAATACTCCACGTATTAGTACATGCCGACGATGATGTCTCGAATCGACCCCATACCGCTGCTTTAACTAGGTTAGAGGCCACGAGTGGTTGCAAAGACCTCCAAGCGGGTGGGACGCGTACGTTTTGGGCTAATTCCGCGCTTGCCCTAGCAAAACGATCCAGCCACCGCACGGTCCCAAACGTCCAAGTATTTCGGCGCATACGACTAGGTTGACGCACTAGATCGCTCATGCATGTATTTAGGGTGGGCGCTTTAAGGAACGCCCTAGTCCTAGCCACTGCTGCCATTGCTTCTATGGGCGCTATTCCTAGCTCCCGTAGTAGTGGCGTTGTGGCCACCTCAGGGGCCTTTGCACCCACCCCAACTAGGCGACTCAAACACTGATTTAATATAGTTTGTAATATATTGACGCCGCTTGTCGAATCCATCCCCCATACTTCACACCCGTAAGTAAGGACCGGCAATATGCAGGTCTCAAGCACCGAGGTGCGTACATTATTGTGGATATCCCGTCCTCCTAACACCGAGTCGAGCGCTTCAACGGCGCGCCTACTTTTGTTTGCCCTATCGCCCACGATATTTCGCATACTTAAATCCGATTTTATCAATGCGCCTAAATATCTATACTCAGATATAACCGGTACCCGTTCCCCCCCGAGCTGCCAACGGTCGGCTTGTTCGCGTAGTGCGACTACATTGGAGTGGCGGCCTAGCGCCATTACCCCGCATTTTTTTACACCGAATCCCATATAGTGGTCCTCCGCCCATTGGGAAAAATGGGCGAACATGGCATGCAAGTTATCGAGCGATGGCGCAAGGCCCACGGTGTCGTCGGCGAATAATTGGCCCGGCACCCTTAACGGTTGCCTAGAGTCAAGCATGTCAACGCAACCCGGCACCTCGCACCCCAATCCTTCTATCCCGTCACATATATCATTAATAAATATGTTAAAGAGGATTGGGGATGCTGGGCACCCTTGTCGCAGTCCGCGCTCTATTGGGATGGGGTCGGATAATATGCCCGGGGCCTCTCCAGTTTTTACTTGGACATTGCTATCCCGATATAAGGCTTTAAGGAAGGATAGCATATGTCCCGTAATCCCATTAGCCTATAGTTTAGAAAATAGAAGCTCATGAGGGATAGTATCGTATGCTTTCCGTAAATGTATAAACCCCGCATACGTGGGGAGCCCTAACTAACGCATGGCGGCGGCCTGCGATATCAAATATGCTCGCGACTTGCAAGGGGCACTCTTCCCCTGGCATACATCTCCCTGCCACCGGCGGATTGATTTAGTCGTTTGGCATACATCTTGAAGACGTTGGGTTACGACCGTCATTAGTAGTTTAATAAGAGCCCCCATAATGGAAATGCCCCTATAATTATCCATGACGGTCATGTCCCCTTTTTTAGTATTGACACGACCGCGGAGCTAAACCATTGCTTAGGGACACATTTAGTAGTCGATATCTTATTCATCAACTCTAATAGGGATTTGCCGAAAGGGCTATCCGGGGCTTATATCGCCAGTTTTAAGGTCTCCGCGGTTATGCCATCCACCCCTGAAGGTTTATTATCATTTAATCTTTTAAGGGCCTTGCAAAATTCCTCTCCACCAATGGGTCCATTAATCCGCTCCAAAGGGGTCCAAGTTCCTCTCCACTCGACGGGTTTTCGGCCTTAATAAGGATTAAGTTATTGGTTACAAGAAGAACAAGATGAGCACGGACAGGGAAAGTGGGAGGGGAAACAAAAGGGCAAGAGTGACAAGAAGATCACGGAATTCAAAGCACGGCAAAAGGAAAGCACTACATTGTGCACAAACCTAGCAGATTAAACTAAGGAAATTCCTAGGCCACGCCGAGAATGCAACACATGGAGGCGACAAGCGGCGCCTCACGCGCCGCTCGTGGAAGCACGGGGACGCTTGCGGCCCATGGCGCGGGTGAAGAGCGCCGTGGCAGGAGAAGGCATCCCAGCCGAGGAAGAAGCGGCCTCCACGCCGTCCGCAGCGGCGGACAAACCGCACAAGACGTTGTCCGCGTGAGCAACATGGACGGTGAGAGAGAGCTTTCGACGCCAAGAGGCCAACAACTTGCCCTTATGCATCAGTTTAGATGCGGTTGCCAACTTGGCTAGCTCCGTCAAGAAAGCCGTGGCGTGGCGGCGCCCGCCGGCGGCGCAGCGGCGGCGACCCCGGAGAGGGGTGCGCTCGCAGGCCCGTCGGCACCTACCTCTACCTCCACGCAGTGGGCGCTGGTACCCCAGTAGCCGTGCCTGGCCTGGCACGGTAGGGGGCTGAACGAGGTACCGACAACTGTGATCCGCGGGATCAGCAGCTGTCGGGAAGCCCGGTACGGAGGGTGTTAGAAAAACATAATATCCGTACACCGGCACAGGGATCTCCCGCTCGGCCTGTCCGATGTGTTCTTTCAGCGACTAAATACTCACATATACTCTCCCGCCCTGACGGGTACGAGGACTGCGGAATGTTCTTTGGCAAGGAAGGGTACGGACGGATCAGCGGTGGGACGAGGGTGTTGGACCTGGCGGCGGACATTTGGGAAGCAGCGCTAGTGCCTCGGGAGAATGGGTGGTACAGTACGTGTACCACAAAAACGTGTGGTACGAAGCAATATTTTTCATTAGTACTTATCTCTTAAATATTTCTAAGGAAACTGTATCATCGCTATATTTGCAGTTGCTCGCACCCTAAGCGCACCACCTCTCTGTCGGGCCATCCGCCCGACTCAGAAGGACCAAAGTCAGATCAAACTCTACCTCAAGCCCGACGCTTCTCAAAACAAGTTGCCAAGAGGATTTTGAAACTTTTGGTAGTCGGAGGCGGAGGTTGGTTTGGTGAGTTGAGCTGGACAATAGGGTTAAGGATGGAGGCGGCGATGGAGCTCGTCCGAGGAGCGTTCGACGTGCTCAGCCCAACAGTCTCGCTCATGGCGGTTTGAGGCCACACAGAGCGGGATTCCACAGTCACGGCAGAAAAATGAGGTAAAGCTTTGTTTATTTTCAGCTTGACAAAGCTTACAGCGGGCTTGTTTCGTCTTCATATGCTTGCCGACGCGCTGACGAGGGTAATGTCCGCGGCGGTGTTGATGTTCTGATTGCGTGTTTCCCATGTCGGCCAGCGCGCGCTTCGCAGGCACAGCTCCGCGAGGCGTCGCAACCCGCACCCGCCTTTCAATATCATGAGGCAGCCGGTTCTTCAGCAAAGCAGCAGCCAAATTGTCGGAGAAGTCCACGACGCTGCCTTTGCTGAGGTGGTGGTTGGACGGGAGGTGGAAGCGGCACAACTTCCAGCAGTCGACCAGGTGAATGCCCATAAAAGTTGTCCATAGACGGAACCAGCAATCTTGTGTTTGCCAAAGCTCCTCTAGCGCGAGGTCGTGCTGGCGCGACTGATTGTGGTTGTCGACACGTGGGCTTTGTGAAAAATACTCGGAAGCAAGGGCTGGTCGCGGAATAGCTCTAAACCAAACGTTGCCATACTCATCGGCCCATCGTTGCATGTAGGGGTCGTCTCCGTCGAAGGTGTTGGCTGCTCCAGCGGTGGCGATGAAGTGGATGACCTTCCGCTTGTTGTACTTGTAGCCCATAGCGACGAGGTCGACCCCTTCCAACTTGGTGGTAAGTACCAATCTGCTCCCAGCACTCTTGTCTTTCAAGTGTTCCTCTAAATATTGCTTGGGGAAGCGGGCGTGGCTGGTCTTCACTACACCTATAAAATGGTGCCCCCTCTTGGATGCTTGTATCGGAGCCTGAGGGGGAGAAGTGCACATAGGGTTTAGTTCCTTACTCATAAGCATTTACTGTCATTCACATTGCACATTAATTTGCTTATCACCTTCACTGACGCAAACCAACTGTCGCCAAGTAGAGTTGTCCCAGGTTGGATGGCGGTTGACTCCATCGCCCGCACGACAGTAGCGCATGTTGTTCCCAACTCCCGACTATATGTCTTCTGTCTCATAGATGTCCTCCCCTCTTGCACTTCAACCCACATCATTACTCATGTGTCTGCATCGCACATCGTCTTGAACTATGTTCCCAAGGGCTTGGGCTTCCGCAATATGAAAGAAATATTTGGTAAGCCTCCTCGCTTGTCCTTGCGCGGCTGGTAGCTTGACATCGACTCATCTAGTGTCTGAGTCATCCCTGCTTGAAGTTTAGCTGCCCTGTTGTCGTTGAAGTCTGACACCATTTGACGAAACATAGCCCAGGGGTCAACTTGACAAGCGGACATGTCCGCTTTGGAGTACATGACCATCTGGCGGATGGTCGTGAAGCGGTAGCTCTTCATGAAGCGTTCGAAATCAGGTGCCTCCCTCACTCATGTCGCCTCACATGTCCATAGTCCCTTCCCAGTTTGGTTGAACTGTCGAGCTGCGTAGATAATTCCAATAAAAACTACCCATTCGTGTTGGGTGACAAGCTTCCAACCTGCCTTTTTTCTAAAGCCCTCTTCGTTTAGGCGGCGTAGATCGTCCTCGATTTTTCCGGGGTAGAGGTGTAGCCACAAACTAAGCAGGTCCACGTCGCCATCATTAGACGTCGGGATTCCGCCTTTAAGGCCGACTCCCTTTTCACGAAAGTATGTTGACCGCTCTTTCCGAGTGTCTGTTGTCACTGCAGGAACGATTGTCCAAACAGCTCTCTCCTCTCCGGCGGCCGTCTTCTCTACAGTCGCTCCCACCAGTCGGCGGAGGGTAGCTTCCGCCTCAAAAAGTAAGTGCTCGTCGGGCCCATCTCCATCTCCCTCCTCCTCGTCGCTATCTAGCGCTACTTGGGGTCGGTCTTGAGGGTCTTCCTCCTCCACTGCGTCAGGGTCCGTAGTATGGGTCGATGTTGTTAAAGTGCACGTCACAGGTCGAGACGCGGACGCGTTTGCAGAAGGAGATGCGTCGGTGGGTGGTGTCGGCTGGTTTTCAAAATTTAAATTTTCAGCCATTTCACTACCAGTACCCCCCGTCGGTGCGGCGCGCATCGCGGAGTCGGTAGGCACCAGCTCCACAGGAAATTCGGTCACGGTGCTGGGAGGGTGAAGAGGAACTAATCTTCGATTGATGTGGTCGTCGCCAGGCGTGGGAGGAGGTGAGCTAGCAAGTTCTTGCCCGGCAGTGGGCAGCTCTGCCCGGAGTTGGGTGGACCGCTCGGTAGTTTCCGCACCATCATCCCACCGCACGGTCCACAACTTGGGCCCTACCGACGCAGTAACCAAGCCATACTTCCGGGCACGCTGATGGCGCCTCGCGCCGGGCTTTAGGTCCTCTATGGGGCCTCTACGAGCCGAGACCATTTGGCCTATCCGGACGTGCCGAGCGGAGGTACCGTGGGGGGTAGATGGGGGCAGAATCGTCGCCATGGCGAATAGCCGCGGTCGATACCTTGTATGTTTTGAAAAATAAGTTGACAGGGGCCTTATGCACCTTTTCGACCCATTTTTGTAAAGATTGGTTAAATCAACAGTCTGTTTGGAGGTTCCAAAAATGAGCATTTTCTGTGGTACGTGTACCACAAACGTGGTACGTGTACTACCCATTCTCCCGAGGCACTAGGGCACGGCGCTCGCTAGCAGCCGCTAGCCATGCGAGACCTTTTGGTCTCCCCTGGGGGAGAGGCCCGAAGAAACGCAGGACGGAGGTGGGTCGGAGCCGGAGGAGCGGCACAGTCTGGCGGCGGAGGATTGACCGCCGCCGGAAAAACCCGGTACGGGGGGGTTTCGGTTAAATATTCCCGTACCCACCACCTTTGGAGGATAGCCGATCCATGGGCACTATCCGTTCCCCACCCCTAGTCGGTACCCGGTTATCGACAGGCTGCCTCATGCAGTGTGCCCCGGGTTATCGCAACAGCACACTGCTCGTATAGGCGGCCCCCTAACAACGTAAACCACCGGGGGAGAGTGCGGCAAGCACAGCGCGATCAGATGGGTGGCGGAAGCAGACGGGAAAAGGACAGGGGACATGAGAAAATCTGGCTCGGAGGCAGGAGAGCCAGCCGGACACCGTCTGCAGCCTAGCTATTTTCTCCTCCCAGCCCTCGCAGGAGGGGAGAAGGCTAGACTAGGTGGAGAGTCGCGTCGAGAAGAGCGACTTCTATCTCCAATATCTCGGACGGGGTTGAGCACGGATCGACACGGGTCCGACGACGACATGAGCGAGGGGGGTTTTCCACCTGCATTTCCCCCCAAGCTCCGGCACGACCGGAGTCGCACAAGAGCCGAGGTCAGACAGGTTCGACTCGACCAGCTCAAGCTAACCAGCCTTGCTGATCAGCGACCCCGCCGCGGCTGGAGCAGGCTGCGTATCGTGGAGACTAGCGACATCTTATATTTCATTTCGTTTCCAAAGAAAAACACGTATAGATCAAATAAATTAATAAATACCTTGATACGGGTATGTTTTAGACGGTATCGTTACTGCCATTGGAGAGGTTGGGATTAGTGGTTCACGGTCTACTCCTGCTTTTAAGTCAAGTTAGGCATAGTACAGGGGGGGCCAGAGACAACAGCCGGTTTCTATTGGTATTGTTGTAAACAATTTCAATTTCAATTTCGTGGCGTGGCCGCCGAGAGTACCAAATTCCGTGACTGCAAAGGGAATGAAACGGATGTCGGGGCGACTCCTCACCCCCTCCGAGTACTTCTCTAACTTGGTCTTCTCAGCATGGCGGAGAGCGACTTCGGGTAACGGGGGGCTAGAAAAGCCGAACAAACCGGAAACCACGGCATCAAGGGCAAATTTTGAGCCTCGGATGCCGTGATAGTGCAAGACATCCATATCCGCGGGGAGACCGTCGTTGCCGTTGGGGAGTTGAGCTAACATCGTGGGATATGTGAGAACCTCGACGCCAACCCCGAGTGCGCCACGAACCTCGGAGACGATTTCCGCAAGGGCCGTCACTAACCAAGAGTGAGCGGTGTGGACCGAAGCATCTCCGCCGCATCGAGCCAAATGGTCCGCAAAAGCAGTGGCCCACGCATCGTCCGACATGTCAACACCCACCGACGAGAACGCACCCCGCATAGCTTGAACCGAGAGATGGCAAGAATCACAAGCAGTGGGGGCCGTAGAGTAGAGAGGATGCGGGATGAGGGTAGGCCGAAGATGCGACAGACCGCAACGCGGAAAACTGCCTCGTAGTGCTAAGGGAACTTGTCACGGAGCTCGCCCAGGCGACCGGAAGTAGGCCGGTCCGAAGCCAAAAACGCAAGGGCGCTGTGGCCGAGACGAGATGCAAAACGCATAGACTCCGGCCGAGCGCGGTTGGAAAACGTGGGAGCGAGCTTCGCGAAGTGAAGCAAGTTGACGCGCTCACTGATGACTGATGTCGGCTAACCCCCTCCACGACCCCATCCCTACCTTCCCCCGCAGCGGGGGCTGCCTTGACCACTGGCTCACCACGCTTCCTTCACCTATCACCCTCCCACCATCCTCTTGCTCGATAATCCCCTCCCCCTCCCACTTTACTGACCACTCAGCAATCCACCTCGTCATTCCCGCCCCTTTCTCCCTCATGGCACACCCCCCCCTCCCCATACCCACCCCCACACACATCACACAACGCGCAAACTCAACTTTCGACTTCCCCTCACACCCGACCACATCACAGCGTACCAATCCAGCACTCCTGACCTCATCAACAAAACAGCCGCCCTCCACGCAGAAGTTCTCAACACCCCACACACCTCGGCCTCCCCCGACACCCTCGACACCTTGCCTCAAAATTCACTACACTCCTCTCCCAACACATGGACCACGCAGCCACGGTTTGGCCCCTCCTCCCCGCCAAAAAACCCCGCCCACCCCAAGCGTCCCTCGACCCTACTTGGCTTACAAAGAAAACACGCACTAACATACTCAAACTCCGTAAATGCATCAAAAACCACGGCCCCCTCCCCATCGCCCAAGCCCTCTTAAACACAACTGCTTATCTCTCCCCTGACGCCATCAAAAAACAGTGCCAAGCACGCATACGCCAGCTCCTGCACGCCACCACCACGGATAAGATAAAGAAAATAAAAACTCGAGCCAATGCGGCCTACGACACCTGCCCCAAACTCTCCCACCGCCGACTGAAAATTAAAAGCGGCCTCCTACCCCCCGCCGGGGCCGCCTCCACCCTCCACCGCATTACCAAACCCGATAAAACCACCGCATCCTCTCCCTCCGCCGTCATCAACGCGGTACACTCTCACTTCTCCTCCGAACTCGGCTGCGCCACCCCACCCGTACTCCCCACCCCCCCATGGGAACTCCCCGACAACCCCGACAACTTCACCATCGAACCCCGCGGTGACCCCTCTCTCACCCTCGCCGACATGATTACCCGAGACACTTTCGATAAAACCCTCCAATCCCTAGGCACCGGCAAAGCCCCAGGCCCCGACGGTATCCCCAATGAAATAATCAAATTCCTACCGCCGGCGACCCGCTCCGCCCTCTTCTCTCTCCTCTCCCTTCTAACACACAAATCCTACACCCCCCCTGATTGGTGCCACAGCACAACATGCCTCCTACATAAGAAAGGCGACCCCTCCCTCCTCGATAACTACCGCCCTATCGCCCTCATGAATAACCTCCTTAAACTGTGGACAGCACTAATCAAAGATGCAGGCTCGAAGTACGCCGAAACCCACGGCATTCTCAGCGACCAACAAGACGGATTCCGACAACACCGCAGTATCCACGACGCCCTCTCTTCCCTCATTATGACAATGGAGGACGCGAAACTCCACAACAAAGACATCTACGTCATGTACGCAGATTTCAAAGGCGCCTTCAACGCCGCGGACCACCGTATCATGTTCAAACACATGCGTCAACTCGGTATGCCCCCCACCTTTGTCGACACATGCGAACACCTCTACGGGGTCTCTACCACAGACTATATTACACCACATGGCCCCACCCCTTCTATAGACATTAATCGCGGAACCCTCCAAGGCGACACCCTCTCCCCCTTTCTATTCACCCTCTTCCTTGAACCCTTCCTTCGCTGGCTCACGGTGGGAAGCCGGGGCTACCGCCCATGCCCCCCCGCTACCAACGTCGACCCCACAGAACCCACAGCCACATACCTAGGACACGGCTTCGCCGACGACCTCAGCCTCGCCACGGGCTCGACCCCCAACATGGTCATCCAGCTCAGAAAACTCTCCCTCTTCAGCGCCTACACGGGCATGACCGTCAACATCCGCAAATGCTGCATCACCGGCGCCCTCTGGCGCACAGGCAACGCCCTCACCCGCGCCAACACTACCCTCCTCGCATCCCGCCTACAAACTCTGTTCATCTCCCTAAACTCCACCCCGGCCCCTATCCCCTCCATTGGCCCCAAGGACACATACCGCGTCCTAGGGGTAGAACTGAACACCTCCCTCAACTTCACCAAACACTGGTAAGAACTCAAACGTACCACTGCCTCCCTCATCACCACCCTTTCCACCTCCCCACTAACACAATCCCGCAGAATCAGGGTCATCCGTGGACTCCTCATCGGAAAGCATTTCACCCTCCAGCTCGGCCTCTTCACCGATTCCCAACTCGACAATCTCGAAGGCCAAATCTGCCGCGCCCTCCGCTCCGCCGTCTCCTCGGTACGTAACCTTCCCCGCACCGCCCTTCACCGCCCTACATCAGACCTAGGATACGGCCTCCCCTCCCTCACAGCCCACGCCGCACAACTCACTGTTTGCCACCTACATAAAATCATGAACAACTCAGGCTATAGAGGCCACATGGCCCGCGCACACATACGTACCCTATCCACCACATACTCCCACTGGCCCTCGGAATCCATCATGTCAACTTGTTACACCCCACCCACACTCAAGTGCTTAGTCAGAGTCCAACGCGATGCGGGCACCCTTTTCCACAACATCCCCCCACTCTCCCTCACCAACCCTATCGCATCCACAATCCACGCCCACTTCACCACTCAAGATAACGCCCTCCTCGCATCACTCCGGGACAAAGCCACACACATCACAGACCCTCACACATATAAGCAAGCCTACTGCGATTTCTCCCCCCGCAAAACACACGCCTCCCTCCTACCCCGCCTCACCCCCCTTTGGAAAAATAACATCACCTCGTGGCCACAAGTCCTCCTCAGAGCCACCTCATCCTCCTTCATCCTCAAATCATGCAAATCCATCACCACACTCACGGGGTCCACCACCCCACTCTCGGATCCCATCCGCCTCCTCGCCGCAATTCTCACTGAACCCCTCGATACTATCCACAACCGCCTCCCCCTCACAAGCCTCACTACCAACCAAGCATCCATCCCCACCACTATACACCCCTCATGGATTCCCCTCCTCTCCCCTCACCTCCCACGCTCACCCCCCCACCCTCTCATCCGGCATCTTCACCTCCCGCACCACTCACCCCACCCCCACCGCACCCACCACACACTTAGACACAGAATACCTCACCCCCTCCGACCACCACTACCCCCCCTGCGACGTTACCCGCATCATTTCCAAACACAAGGACACAGAATACGGCCAAACGCAGTACATGGTTGAATGGGCCTCGGAACACCTCACGGAATGGGACATTCAGCTACAACTCGACGACGGCTTCCGCCTCATCTCCTCCACTCCCACGTCGGTATGCCTCCCCTCCCCCTCCCCCTCCCCCACCGCCTGCTCCATCTGCCACGACCCACTGCACACAGAACCCTACTCCAGCTGCTGCGCATGCCCGCACTTTGCCATACACTCCCAATGCCGCCCAGCTTAGGGACCCGCCATATGGCAATGCGACTGGTGTGCTCGCGGCCAACGACACGACCTCACCCACCTCCACGAAGTCCAGTGGGCCCCATGCCTACAACTCCACGACACCATCAGTGAGACCCCCTCCGGCCCCACAGCCCTCACCGCATTTAACTCCGGTTTCGTACCCTCCACCACACCCATTCTGCCAGAACCCGGACCCCTTCCGTGGTCACACCCCCTAATCACATTCAACCATGACCCCATTAACCCCGACCTCGACATGCTCCCTACCGGTAAATTCGCCATCCACGCACACCCATCACTCCACGACACCACCATACTCTGCACTCCCGACGGCCGCGCGGTCTCCACCCTTAACGGCCCCCGCGTACGCCATCTTTACCAACTCTTCCGCCCCGACCTCTCGCAGCATACGTTCGAAGAGGAGGTCTACCACCTCCTCACCCGCCTAGGTTCCCGCTCAGAAATCCACTCACCCACACCCGCCACCACCACCCGTAACAGATGGGCCACTAGAGAAGACTTACTCATAGCTCTCCGCCACACATTCCACATACAGACAGAACTCTACTCCGACCCCCTCAATAAATCCCTCCACTCTAAGACCTACCACTCCCTCTACCCCGAAGATATAGTCTTCTCATCTAGCGGCAGTAATGTGACGAGTACAGTCCTGCAACAGTACATTGCATGACATTGTACAGGTACTCGTTACGGATTCCAATTCGTGCTTTTCCACAGGACGGACGTATACTCGTGGGTACGTCGCTACTGCGATATTGTAATGGTGCTGATGCTACAGTACGACCAGTACCTCCCGGTACGTACAGATATGCATAATTAATCTAACTAGCCAGATGACGCGCCAGAACGAGCTCTTCAATGCAGAAGGAGCCGCGTCGTGAAACCCAATGCTAGGCAGGCCGCGTCTCGAGGACAGATGACGACGGTTGAGCAGCACTAGCGCCTGACACGTAAGCGAAGCTTGCAGGCGTAGCTAGTCTGGGCTGAAACCTATTTAAGCGCAGTGCAGTAGAGGGAGGTGACAGAACCTTTTAACAATTCCTTTGTTCATTTACAACATCTACTGCCCAAGAACAGCAGTGAAACATCTTTCATCAATTGCTTCTCGACAACATCATTTGCAATCTTACGACACAGAGCTAGACAGACTAGAACAGATTTGTGCTAGCGTTTAGCTTTCAGAGGCTAACCGCAACACTGGTTTCGGAGCTCTTTGGTCGACGCACGCTTTCGTTCGCTCGTTGATCTGCTCGACGTTGTCTGATTGAGTTGAGATGGCTTCTCTTGGAGCTGGTCATTACGTGGTGTTGGTAATTCACGTTGGAGGAACTAAACGGTCGGACTTAAAGTTGGTGTTTCAGCGTGAGCCTCGTACTGGTAAAACTTGGTTCCCGGCTGGCTTTGTCTTACCCAACGAAGAGCCTGTCGACGCTGCTATTCGCGAGTTACACGAGGAGACCGGTCTTGTTTTGACACCGGATGATTTGACGCTGATGAGTGGTGAACCTGTTAACGTTACGCTACCTCAAGGACGACAGCTTGTCTACGTGTACTCGGCGTCTATTCCTGTCCTGTTTGCTACGAACAACTTACGTACACCTGCTCAGGTCGAGCAGGTTGTTTTGGCACAGTCGACAGTTAATCCGGATGACACCTACGTCGTCCCGGAAACCATCAACATTGACGGTCTGACACTTACGCCCTCACAGAAGGGGTTACTTCGTGCTGAGAAGCACAAGAGTGAATTACTTCACTTTGGTTACGTGACTCAGTGGGAATCTTTTTATCGAGCAATGACACAACATGTTCCAGTCATGCAAGACGACACGTCTATCCCGAGACAGTTCCACATGTACCCCCGGTTTACGACGGTCGACTCTGGTTCTGTATGGCTACTGATTCTCGGACACATTAAGCGACTGATTGGAGTAGGGCCTACAGATTTACGAGTGGGAATGCCGATGCCTACCCACAACTTGGCAGGACTATCTGTGACTCTTACGGAGACTCAGCGTAAGGCTGCTATTACTTCACCGTACCAGAATGGTCAAGACCCACCTGTACTGGAGGATTGGCTCGAAGCTCAGCCTCAGCGTTTTATAATGCTTGGGATTGCAGCTGACTCGTACGATGCAGTGTTCTGGGTTACTTCACAGTTTTCTGGACACCTTGGTGGATGGTGGTTGAACCGGAAAAATCAGCCTCCAATTCCATCTACGTACAACGAGCTTGTTGCGGAGATACGCAAGTCGACGTTTCTTCCGAACATTCAGGACGACGCAATTAACGCTTTGCTAAGTTTTACGCAGAGCAACACGATGAGTTACGCGCTTTTTACTAAGAAGTACAACGACTACTTACGTCGTTCTCGTCAAGACCTGACAGCTGAGGTACGGTGTGTACGCTTCATTACTGGCCTTGCAAACGTGGACCTCCAGAGACTGGCTAGATCACACCGAGCTCAACAAGGTTACCAGATTACGCTCGTGGAGCTACAAAACTTTCTGAATGACGTCGTGACAGACTCGCCGGAACTAGGCAATGCAAGGTCTGCTGCTGGACCATCTGCCCAGCCCTCTCGCAAGCGCAACCTTGAAGACCCTTTTGAGGAAGCCTCTAACGTCTGGAAACGTAACAAGGGTGGCCGTGGACGAGGCCGCGGACGTGGACGTGGAGGTGGTAACAATGGTGGTCGTGGTGGCAACAATGGTGGACGTGGTCAAACATCCGGCCGCGAAGATTTTAATTCAATCGCAAATGCAATGACAGCTGAGGAGCGTAAGCGACTGATTGGAGTAGGGCCTACAGATTTACGAGTGGGAATGCCGATGCCTACCCACAACTTGGCAGGACTATCTGTGACTCTTACGGAGACTCAGCGTAAGGCTGCGACTCTTTACCCATTACCTGTTCCACCCAGACCGTGGCACACAGTTGGTCTTGACTACCCGACACACTTGCCTGAGAGCAACGGCTTTAACAGTGTGCTGATTGTAGTAGACCATCTAACTCGAATGGCCCATTTTCTGCCATGTACAGAGTCGATTACTGCCGAAGAAACTGCCAATTTGTTTTTACAGGGAGTCTACCGCTTACATGGACTTCCCCGTGCGCTAATCAGCGATCGCGACCCGAAATTTGTCAGCGCTTTCTGGCAGACACTCTGGAGACGCCTCGGAACTCGTCTGAACATGTCTACCAGCCGACACCCAGAAACAGATGGCTTGACAGAGCGCGTAAACAGCACGTTTCAGCAGCTTCTTCGTTGCTTCTGTTGCTATGATGGCTCTAACTGGTCGACACTTTTACCACAAGTGGAGTTTGCGTACAACGCTTCGCGTGCACTCGGAATTGAGCACACGCCGTTCGAGGCTAACTTTGGCTTTTCTCCTGAGGAGCCTCCTGACCTGCTCTTCAGCATGCGACCATCGATTCCCTTTTCGCAAGACGCAACAGAACGGTTGAGATTGTTACAGGAAGTACACACCCTGGTACGCTCTGTGTTACAGCTACACAAGGACGAAATGCAAGCGCGCACAGAACCGTCTACAGCGCCACACTTCGCTAAGGGAGACAAGGTGTCAGTCGTCACAGCAAATCTTTTTCTGCGAGGACAACCGAACAGGAAACTCAGAGACAGACAGCTTGGCCCTTTTTCAGTGGAGGAGCAGATTGGAAAACACAGCTACAGATTAAAACTACCAGCGACAGTACGCTTACATCCTGTGTTCCACGTTAACAACTTAAGACCCTGCTCTACCGCTCTGCTACGACCAGCTGTCCCGGTGACTGTCCCTGAAGGAGACAACGAGGAGTTCGACGTCTCTCACATCTCTGCTGTGTGCATCAAGTCGTTACCTGGACGACGAGGTAAATATTTGCTCTTCATGACGCACTTCGATGATGACGACATTCCACCTGTCTGGCACCGGTTGAACGAAGTACACCGGACCACAGCGTTACAAGATTTCTTGGAGACGCCCCAATGGCGCAAGTTCGCCAAGACTCAGGCGTACATTGACTTCATGCACGCTTTTCCAGCGCGCATTCCTGAGTCCCAGTAACTGCTTCAGTAAAGGAGCCAAGAACCACGGAGGTCTGCCTCGCGGCGGCCTCATTGATCTGTCAAGAGGGGGAGGGTACAAGTGTGACGAGTACAGTCCTGCAACAGTACATTGCAGGACATTGTACAGGTACTCGTTACGGATTCCAATTCGTGCTTTTCCACAGGAGGGACGTATACTCGTGGGTACGTCGCTACTGCAATATTGTAATGGTGCTGATGCTACAGTACGACCAGTACCTCCCGGTACGTACAGATATGCATAATTAATCTAACTAGCCAGATGACGCGCCAGAACGAGCTCTTCAATGCAGAAGGAGCCGCGTCGTGAAACCCAATGCTAGGCAGGCCGCGTCTCGAGGACAGATGACGACGGTTGAGCAGCACTAGCGCCTGACACGTAAGCGAAGCTTGCAGGCGTAGCTAGTCTGGGCTGAAACCTATTTAAGCCCAGTGCAGTAGAGGGAGGTGACAGAACCTTTTAACAATTCCTTTGTTCATTTACAACATCTACTGCCCAAGAACAGCAGTGAAACATCTTTCATCAATTGCTTCTCGACAACATCATTTGCAATCTTACGACACAGAGCTAGACAGACTAGAACAGATTTGTGCTAGCGTTTAGCTTTCAGAGGCTAACCGCAACAGTAACGCCCCACACACATGGCAAGGCACCAACATAGCCAACCCCGAATACGACCACGAATGCATGCGACGAGCCATGGAACACGCAATCAACAGCGCACACCTCACAGCCCCCCACACACCCAGCGCAACCATCCTCATCCTCCCCCGATGGGAACACACACCCTACCGCCACTCCAAATACATCAACTCCCCATACACCCACCACCTTTACACCCTCCCCAATGACGCAAACACCTTCCTACCCCCCGACCAACACACTGGCAACCCCACCCCTACCCCATTCGGCACACGATGGATGGTTGACATATACCTCGTCGCCAACCCCCTCGCTCTCTCCACCCTCCCATCACCCACAGCCATGACCGCACTTCACAACACTCTCGAATCTATCTACGACACCCACCTCCCCAACCCCATCATCACCCCCCCTCCTCCACACCTCTTTGACACCTACTCACCCCACTCAGCAGGTATATACCACCTCTCCCCAAACCCTACTCACCCTCTCACGTACCTCCTCCCGGAACGCCTGTATCTAACATACCCCCCAACCAGCGGTACCCTTGCTTGGAACTGGCAGGACTTTGTATACACAGACGGCTCGAAAAAAGGAGGCTCGTCCCCCCTTGGAGCAGCAGCTACCCACCCCGCCTCGGACACCAAAATCAAAATCATGGTGACCTCTACCCCTCCCTCACACACAATAAATCGCGCTGAATTAGCTGGCATAGATATAGACCTCCAACTTGGCCGCACCCACCTCCTCACAGACAGTGCGTGCTCCCTCCGCCTCATACAAGGATACTTAAACTGCCCTTCCGCTTACAGACACAACATTCACCGCGACACCCTCTTATCCATCACACACACCCTTAAAACCCGCTGCGACGCAGGCATCCGTACACACCTCGGCAAAATCAAAGCCCACAACCACTCCCTAGGCAACGACCTCGCAGACACCCTCGCCATCCAAATAGCGGATGGTCACCCACCCGACACCACATACACCACAGGTTCAGAGGTCACGATAGGCCACTGGACCTGGCCATACACCCTCATTCCACAAACCCTAGGAGACCCCATACCCTAGAGATACACCAACCTCAAAGCTGACGCACACACTTACAGCACCAAACAAACACACACACCCCTCTCGCAAACAACCAAACACGGAGCCCTCCTCGCCCGCGCCGCGAAGGACGGCGCCGATTTCTCTTACCACAAAAAGCACTCAACCCTCACAAACATCCAGTTCACACACAAACAAGAATTCATGTGGGGAGTCCACAACACCCGCCTACTCACTCACAACCCCACCCTGCGCTGCCCCCTATGTGGCCAATTCACTAGCAACGGCCACATGGCCGGTAACTGCCCCACCATGTCTGGCCTAAGACAGGACCGACACAGCAGCGCACTACAACTCCTACTCTCCCTATTGGAGCGCCACAACGGAGGACGCTGGGAAACCATCACCGCAGACTTCGGTAACAAACCCATAAAATCCTTTGCTTCCCCCTCTCCTGCCCACACTCCGCTTGACTGCCACCCACCCCACCCTACCCACATGCCCACCCGCCTTGTTAATGCAGACGAGGGTCTCTCACCCGACTCCCTAACCTCGTGTCCCGCCGTCCTACCCCCTGAGATTCTCCCCCCCGCGCTACGACCCCCCGCACACAAACCCGACTTTATCCGCCTCCTCGAACCTCGATTCGTTGGCCACACAAACGGTCGCCGCCGTTACGCATCCATAAAAAAGATTCAGATAGGGGAATGGAAGTACTGCACGGACAATAACCTCTCCCACACAGCTAACCTCATACGTGCCAAATACACACCCCTTGCAAACGCCATCCGCAGCCACTGGCCAGGCACAGTGGTTGACATCCTTCCCATCGTCATGAGCCGCACACGTACACCGCACTCCTCCACCATCACGAGTCTCACCTCCCTACTCACCGCCCGCACCGACCCTCCTGATAAACTCGTCTCCAAAGCACGCCTCGACACGTCTCGCATCCTTGCACAACTCCACACGCATACTGTCCAATGGCTGCATCACCTCCTACTCATATACCGCATCAAGTCCCGCACGACCTCCCGCCGCGCCTCCGCACACTGCCCCTTCGCACGACCCTAAATGCACGCAACCCTCGCCTCTTCTTGCACACCTCCCCGGGGGGGAGTAAAACCCCCGACCCCCATTGGAGAGATTGGATTTAGGTGGTTAACGGTCTAGCCCTTACTTGTAAGTTCCATGTATGGCATAGTTGGGAGGGCCCAGAGATAGCAGCCGACGCATCCGGCTTTTGGTGAAAAACCGGCGCATACGGTACATGTTGTAAACAATTTCAATTTCAATTTCAATTTCAATGATGTCGGCTTGTAGCTTTGGGAAGATGTTCGTCCGTGGCAAACGCAGAGAGGGGTACGAACGAGGGTAGGCCATCAAGGGACCGAGCAATCTGCTCGTTGTTTGATCGGGCTTCGGCTACGCAGCCTGCGCGAGCCACCGTTGGACGTTGCGGGGGAAGCATCGCTAAGGCTCTGGTTGTCAAGGGTTCGGACTCGGCGAGAGCGTGAGAATCGCACGCAGCATCTAAGCGCGAGCACGACGAAGCGAGCTCTAACGACCACATGGGTTCGTTGTCGCCGTCGTCTCCGTCCGGTGCACAATGCCTTCGGGACACCGTTGTGGTCATAGCAGTCGCTAACCGTCCATACATGGTCGGCTCCATCGGAGCTTCGTCTTGGGAATCCCCGCGCACGCGAGCATCTTGTGTTGTAAGGAAACCCGCATCCTACCGTCACTAAAGAAAGTAGTAAGATCCAAAGTACTACTAAAGTACCACTGAACCGCAAAAGGGGGATGGGTCGGTAGCTCGAATGAGCAACGCCGACCGTCTTCGCTCAGGGCATGGCCTCCCAATGAGTGACACACTGGTGGACATAGGGCTCGTTGAACATTAGGCACCGTCCACATCTTCCCAACCGAGCCTTGCTCGACCACATCAGTGGATCCGTAGCGACACCAGACGGTACACACAGCAAGGCGCAGCTTTCAGAGCTTTTTAAATCGTCCACCCGACAGTTCTCGCGCCACCCACTTTGAAATCCATAGGTGTACCCACCTCGGTACTACGAACATACAAAAAAACCATCGATTACAGAACCCCCTCCCCGGGGGCGGCGCGCCACACCGCGCCCCACCGAGCGTCCGGACGTTCACGTCCGCCGTCAACAACCACCAAACCCACGCCCCATCAGGCCTGGTCGTGTGCCGCCAGCAAACGCAACCCACTACGACTCCAACTCGAAGCAATACTACTAACCATCCTATCTCCAAACCATATTACGAGTCCCACGCGGTCGATATGTCCTCGACCTTTAACCTTCTCCGCACTTACAGACTCTTGCGGGATCGCCCGGAACATGCGCCTACTGCGGACCTCTCCAACCCCAGGACCCGCCTCGCGGGAAATCCACTCGCCCCGTTCCTCACGGTCCCTCAACCACCCCCAGCCAAGCAGAACATGGGCATTGTTATGGACCCCTCCCCTAGTCGAGGCCTCCAAACTCTTGTGGTCCTAGCGCCCCCCCGGTCAACTCATGACCTAGGGCCGGCCAACGACCTCTCGTCACGTATGATCGACTCATACCTCCTCACATGCAAGTACTCCACCTCTCCCCCCCCACCTCGCCCGCTTCTGGATGCATGGTGTCTTCCTCCCGGACTCGACTCACCCTTCGGAATCGGTGCTCTCGACCTGCTCGGTAGCCCGACGTTGTCTGCTCGACAGCCTCAACCCGATCGACGACCTCCCCACTCGCGTTAAAAATATAATCGGCCGCGAACTCGTCCACCAATCGCGCTTGACAGCGAGCACCACTCGCACCCACCACCCGACTGCACCATCGTCCTACGACATCACCCCCCTGCCCATCGACCTAGAATCGGGCCTTCATGAGGTACGCCTAGATATCCCTACCTCCGATGTAGCGGTCGGCCTCCTGTACCAGCTCGCTTCACAGCAGCGTGAACTCCGGTTGGCCGGTCCGGCGCCACCCACCGCCGCGTCCTCGCCTTCCCTGCTGGCAAAACTACGACAGCAGAAAATTCAATTCCTCCGAGCTCCCTCGATCCCCGCAGTCTCAAGCCGCCGCATCAAAATCCGCTCCCCCCTCTTCAGTGATCTCTCCGGCCCAAAAACCGTCGCCCTTCTACAAGACCTACTCACCTCTCGTCTAGCGGTCGAGCTCGTCCCCGCCGGAACCGCCCCCACGACTCCTCCCCCCCGCCAAGTGGATGACCTGCCCGAGACGATCCAATTCCTCCTCCAATTTGCTGGCGCAATCCAGCCAGTGGACGTCCCCACCCCGATCGAGGGTGACCCACCTCCCTCTGGGTAAATATCCTCCGCCTGCCCAATGACCCCATCCATTCACAATTAGGCCCAGTTTCACTCAACATTTTTCCTTATTCACTTCATGAACATGTACCCCCCCATTCCCATCTTCACACCATCACCATCACAACTCCCCCAGTCACTGGACATTTCCCATGCACCTCTTGGGCGACCACCTACCTCACCACAGTACTCATCCAGTCCCGCCAAACCCTCTCCCTCCCATTCATCAGCCCCGACGGCGTCATTCCACCCACGCACTGGTTATACACCCTGCTCCACCAAACCGCAAGCGAATTCACAGCACATCACACCCCCTCCACCTCGCCCCCCCACACCCCACTCGACCTCACACACCACACATCCCTCCAAAAATTTCCAGACGGCTCATACTACCGCTCTCACCCCTCCCCCTCTCCCACCATCAACACCAACATCCAAATTTCACTCACCACGGAAATGTAATGAATTCTTATTTCCATCAACGGCTCAGCTACAATCCCCTTCCAACACACACACATTCACAGAGGCGCACCCACCCAATCCTCTTGCACACTCACCATCAACCCCCACCACTACTCCACCTTCGGTAGGGCCCGCCTCTCAGACCCGATTTTCACCACCACCCCCTCCCCACATCCACTCAATCACACCAAACACAACGTTATATACCGCAACCCCCCCCCACCCTCCTCCTCTAATGGGCCCGCCACCTCTAGGACTGCAACGTCTCCAACCGGTGGCACATCGAGACCTCCGACTTCTCGATGATGGACACCGACGAAGACACCCCCCTCGACCTCAACTCTCTCCCCGACATTCAGCTCTCCTCCATCCCTCCCCATCCAGTCCCCACCCAATCAACCATCCTACACCACTCCAAAAGAGCGCCGCTCCACCCCCCTTCCTCCCCCCCCCCATCCCCTCCACCACCTTAGTTGGCCCCTCCGCCACACCCCATCCCGACACCACCCCCCACACCCCACTTCCCACCATCACGGAAGCCTCCACCGACCCAATGGACTCCTCCTC
>JAPMLY010002852.1:0-35340 GCA_026401115.1 Tetraselmis chui | reverse complement strand
GTGACTGAGGCTGTCCATTTCGCACGATGGGCGAGTTCCCGACCGATTATATTTTTCGCGCGGGCCGGAATATCGGTTAGGGCGTGAACTTTTTCGAGAAGCCAGCGTCGAGCGAGGGAGCAGGCGGAGAGGAGCATAAGTGAGGAAGACGGCGTGTTTGGTAGGAACACACCGTGGAGCCAGAAGCTGGCAGTGTCAGGAGGGGCGGTGGAGTACTGGCCTGTCAGTAGGTAGGAGTCGATCAGGCGAGCAGAGAGGTCAACGGCCCCTCCAAGGTCGGGGGCCGTCGTCGGGGTGGAGAGGACCAGGGGAGTTTGAAGCCCTGTGCCCGGCGTGGGTTCCAGGGGTGTGCCTCGTCCGTAGTCCGCATGTGTGAGCTGTGGGGCTGTGAGGAAAGGAGCGAGTGGGTGACCCACAAGGCGGTTGCGGGGGCCGATGTGGTCTTCCGCGAAGAGGGGTGTGGGGCGGTCTTTGAGGAGTACCTGTTTGTATGATTCCGGGAGGGCGGAAGGTGATGACATAGTGGTCGTAAGGTGGGTGTCGATGTGTGTGTAAGTGGTGGATTTGGAGTGGAGAGAGAGAGGGTTAGAGGTGGTCAGCGTGTGTTGGCGGCACACGACCAGGTCTGATGGGACCTGGGTTTGTTTTTCACGGACGTCTGATGGGAACGTCCGGACGCTCGGAGGGGCGCGTGAGAGTGCGCCGGCTCCGTGGGAGAGTGATTTTTGTAATCTTGTTGATACGCACGAGTGTCGTAGTATTGGACGGAGTACTCGGAATGTTTGAGATGTAGGTGGCGCAGATTCCGGCATGTGAACCGAATTCAAATTTGTGAAAGCTGCGCCTTGGAGTGTGTACCGTCTGATGTGCCTACGGATCCACTGACCTGGGTGAGCTAGGCTCGGGTGGGGAGAGGTGATCGATGCCCGTCGTCCGACGGGCCCTGTGGTCACCAGTCTATCACTCATAGGGAGGCCAAGCCCGGAGCGAAGACGGTCGGCGTTGCTCATCCGAGCTACCGACCCATCCCCTATATTTTTAACGTCAGCAGTACTTTAGTAGTACTTCGGATCTTTTTACTGTCTTTAGTGACGGTAGGATCGTTTTTGAACCGCTTGGAGAGAATTGCGACACGCTCGCAAAGAGGCACCTCCATCCCCTTCAAGCCACCATCGGGCGCCTCTTTCGTCGTGGGCCCCAGCTCCGAGGCAGAGACGGACGCTTCAAGGGCAACGTGTTTCTCCGCCTATGTCCAATGCCAAGTTCCGGCTTGTGCGTCTTCCTCTTCGGAACGTTTGCGCCGAGACATGTTGGGCGGGCTGTGCTTGCGCGCCTATTGACGGGGCTATGGGTGGTGGGATCATGCGCGGAGAATGTTGCCGGCTAGATAAGGGGAAGAGCCATGCGCGACGCGACGTGCGGGGTATACTGCTGAATATATTAGGCGCTAGAGCCGTGCACATCCTCTATGTACGCGGCTCCATGCCGCGAGCCATGTTACGTTTCGGCCAAGCCGTATTCCTTTTTGGCCGGTACACGGCTCGCGAGACGTGTATTATTTTTCATTGGAACACAACATGCTTTAGTCCGCTTTGTGAACATGCTCTTGAAACGAGCTACGTTCGGCTGCAACAACGGTTCGTTTTTGGACCGCGATGTTGGATGTGTCGGCGGGCTTGGTAGACTCGCTGGTTGGGCGAGAAGGATGCATATCGGACGGAAAAAGATTAGGAACGAGAAGTGTCCTTGCTCGCTCGAGTGCGAGGCATGGGACGATGTAAGCTGACACCCTAAACGACTACGGGAGTCGTGACTGCAATTGCGCGAGCCTAAAATGGCGAGCGCAAGCAGAGAGTGCTAGGGCTATAGGTAGACGCTGACTTATGAGGCTCGTCCTAGCTAGAGCACACCGTTGGTGAAGGTCGTGAAGTGGTTGGTCGCGTAGCTCCTCAAGCACAAGTTAGTTGTGCTCGGGGGGGCGACGCGCCGTGGTTAACGGTAACATAAACCGCTATTGATTATAGTAACGTGCACATGGTAGTTATGTTTGCAAAGCTCTAGTGCCTCGGGGATATGTGTATGATATGATATATCATACATCGGCCTGTATGATTACGCGTTTTCATAATCAGTACTTTTTCTGTTAAATACCGCTATGTACAGTGAGTGAATATCTAAAGTAGCGGCAGACACGCCTAAGCTCAGTATCGTCTGCACCACCGACTTCGGCTACAGATCGAGCGACCATCCCTATCATAAGGTATGGTGCACCACGCCCGCTGAGTATTGGGGGAGGGAAGGGTTCAAGATACTAGAGGTGCGGCCGTGGGGCGTATTTATTCCGTACGGACCCGCCTTATGTCACCAAAAGCTAGGAGGTCGAGTAGCATTTGGTGTTCTTAGCCAATCGCTGTCGTGCCGTGCGCGGGGCGCTAATTGCAAAGTCCCACACTCAACGCACAGAAAGGAAGTACTCTGCAAGATACCCTCGTCGAGGTTGCACTTGAGGTAGCATATTCATTTGCTGTGACCGTTTTCGGAGCGTTCAGTGTTGTTTAGGGTGTGGACGCGTTCTTCTTGGGATCTTTCGGTTCGGCCGAATAACGGTCCGGATAGTAATCACCTGTCCCGACGTTGGGTTGACACAACGTGATCCTGTAACACGTTGGAGACCAACGACTGGTATGCAATCTGAAAAGGCTCCTAAATAATTCGGGTCGAATAGGGCTGGGTTGTTTGAATGTGAAACTTGATAAGCTCCAACAGTAGGTGACGCATATGTTGTAGTCGTCGAGCACGAACATCTATTAAGCTACCTCCATCGCATGAGTAGTCACTCACGCTACCTATCCACGGATTTTCTTCGAAATAGACACACAACACTGTTGAGATATAGCATAGGTATCGATATAGCATGGCACCTCAAAGTTAGAGATAGGGGTTGACGTAGTGCACGCCAAGGCCGCCAGGCCTCCTGAGCTTTTATAGTGGACGTAACACAACATAACTCTTATGCGCCGTTTGCACTTGCCTGTTGTCACTAATTTTACTGTTGTCACTTATCATGTTGTCACTTGTCCGCATGTTCACACTAGTTTTAAAGTGATCCATTGCAGTGCTAAGGTAAACCATGGTCTCTGCTTCTGGTGTAGATTTCTGATGGGAGGAAGGCCTTGGGAAAGAGGTTGTGCGTACTTCACGATTTCGGTGAAGTAGCTATGTGCAGCAAGAAGGTAAGTGCCTATTCAACATTCAATAGAAACTTAATGACATTGACTTTTCTCAACTTCTTTTCCTTAAACACGCCCGAACCAAGCATTCCGCAACATAGTCATGCGTGCATCTTTGACTTCATTCGCCATTCGGTGCACACGCCATGTTGAGCTACATGTTTTTATCCATGCATGGCTTATCAATTTGCATTTCTATGAATACCAATAAGCATCATTCAATCTATCCCCGAGGGCAAGTATTAGGTGATGAAGAATGGTTAAGCACGCAAGTTGGCGTGTATGTTCTCGTGGGAAAGCATGATAGAGAGCTTCAAGATGTCTACTCGTCCGTTTGTCACATGTAGGCTCTCCCCCCTCCCCCCCCCCCCCCCCCCCCCCCCCCCCCCCCCCCCCCCTTCACCATTACATATAGAGCACCACGCATTCCAATTAGGCATACATTATCGCCACAGTAATTATTCTCAACACCTCCCACATCGCTAATATGTTTGGGTTGCAAACTGCAACGGTGACTTTAAGCACCGCTACGTGGGAGCATCGCTACGTCAAGGAGATAGCCGTCTCGGGGATCCGGTACGGTGTTTTTCTTGGAGCGTGGTCGCCCTCGTCATCGGAAGACTCGCCATAACGAGGCTCCATAACGAGGTCGTCGTTGGTGTGGTCGGGTATGCTTTCTGCGTTTGTAGGCCGTGACATTAAGTTCGAACTATAGCTAGCGAAAGCACCCCACCATATAAGGTAGTTCGGTAGTGTGAGTTCGATAGTCCGCGGACCGGTATCACTCACTACCGACCCTCTGTAATAAATGGTACGAGTAACGCATCGTCCGTAAGTGCACATGGAATTTGCATAGCTAGTCGGGGGGATTGAAAGGGCATTCGCACTGCAACGCATTTTGTGTAGATGATCTGTGTGGGTCTGGGAGTTGCACTGCCAGCTTTGTCTAGTTTAGCGTAAAAGTTGCGTGCGGGATCGTGTTCTAGCGGCATGTCGACGCAATTGACCACCCCACACAGTAGCCGACGGACGCGCCGACCGTCCCATAGCTTTGGTACCGTTCTTGTCGTCACGCACCACCTTTTAGACGTAAAAGGGAGTATGTGCGGGTAGAGAAAGATGCCTTTCGCGTCACGGTCGTTTTCGTGGTTGCTGTGATGTATGCCGACAAGCCATCAGACCAAATCAGCCGTTCGAACAGGTTCCGCCCCTTCCTGGGTCGTGAGCCGACGGAGTTAAGCTAAGGACACTTTGGGGTACACGCCCCTGAAGTTTGACAAAGTACTAACTTTTCCTCGCGTGGGGGTGACCAGTTTTTTACGAGACCCTGGTGTATGATTAGTCATACAAATGTAGTACTTATCATACACATATCCCCGAGGCACTAGATCTAAACAAGTGAGACCACTAGGCGCCCGCCGGCGGCGCAGCGGCGGCGGCCCCGGAGGGGGGTGCGCTCGCAGGCCCGTCGGCATCCCCTCACCTCCCCGTGGTGGGCGCTGGAAACCCCGTAGCCGTGCCAGGCCTGGCACGGTAGGGGGCTAAGAGGGCCGACAGCTCGATCCGTGGGATCAGCAGCTGTCGGGAAAGCCCTGTACAGAGGGCTTTTGAAAAAAAAATAATTTCTGTGCACTACCGGCGCCAAGATCTCCCGCTCGGCCCGTCCGATATGTTTTTTCGCGCACAGATACTCCTAGATACAGCCTTACTTTTAGGAGTGGGACCTGTACTACGGCAGCGTTTGATGGCGAGGAGGGTACGGCCGGATCAGCGGTGGGAGGCGGGTGTTGGAGCTGGTGGTGGCCAGCCGGGAAGCAGCGCCAGGAAAGGGCGCTCGCTAGCTATCGACCAGCCCTGTGCCGGTCGAACCTTACCGAGAGGTGAGGCGAGACATGGCACAGGACGGTGGCTAGTCGCAGGCGGAGGAGCGGCTACAGGAGGCAGCGGCGATCCTCAGGATCAGCCGCCGCCGGAAAGCCCTGTACGGAGGGCTTTTTTGGACACTAAAATAATGTCCGTACCCGGCGTCACGCAAGTTGGGGAGCAGCACCAGGGTAGGGCGCTCACTAGCGCGCCGCTACGTCGTCCAGCGTCATCTCCCGGGGGGAGGAGTCAGCTGGGACGGCAAGGAGGACAGTCGCGACGGGAGGAGCGACACGATCTGGCGGCGACGACCCTTTGGGTCGGCGCCGCCGGAAAACCCGGCACGGAGGGTTTTGCTTAATTCCGGGCGCCCGCGGCCCGCCGGATCCGGCTATGGTGACCTGCCCCCCCCCCTCTTCGACACCCACTACCCCGACAGACCTTAATACTCCTAGGAGTCCTTGAGCGTGGGCCCGGGTGAGCGCGGAGGCCCCCGCTCAAGAACAGGCTGCTCGGTGGACGCGCGATCAGAGGGGGGAGGGTACGGCCACAGGCCGGAAAACCGACAGGTACCCGGGTACCAGACAGAGAAAAAACCGGGGAAATGAGCGGGGAAAATTCAGGCGCGGAGGCAGGAGCGCTAGTTTTTTCTATGTCTGTGCGTCTCGGTCCCCCCCACCTGTCCTCGAGGTGATGGGGGACCTCGACACGGAGGACCGCCGCGTCGGTGGACGCGGCAAGACCTTGGGGCGGGGTTTACGGGATGGAGCGGCGGGATCGACGAGCGACCGCGCGAGGAGGGGTTTTTTGCCAGCCTTTCCCCTCCTCCCTTCGGCAAGACCGAAGTCACGCGGGAGCTAGATTAGGCTGGCCCGTCGTCCCTCCCGAACGCCGACCGGCCTAGGCCGGTCGACACCCCGGTTCGGCGGGAGCGGGCCGTGCATCGTGAAGGTCGAGCAGCAGTTTAGTTTTGCATTTCTAGACAAGTGGATTTATTTTTAGATCTGCTTTTTCTTGATTACAAAATTATTACGCTGTTACTGCTTAGGTGGGGGGACTGTGGCAATTACTGCGGTTGCTTACAGTTATATAACTCCCGAGGAACGTCGAGATACACATTGCAGATAGGTGTGCCGATAAGAAATGAACCTGGTCGGAGAGACCCGGGCCCAACTTGCTAATAAGTCCTGTATGGCGAAGTAGAGTGGCCCGTGAGACGACACTCGGTCCAGTTTGCCGGGACATGTTGTGAACAATTTCAATTTCAATTTCATGAGACCACTAAATGCGAATTAGTTTGTACTATCATTGTTTGTTTTAGGTGGCGGCCTTCCTATTTTGGCCGCCTCCCATTCACTAAACTACTTTTCCTCAACTCACTAATCAAGTACTGTAAATGCCATGCTTTGAGGTCATGAGCATTGCGCAACAATAAGGCAACAACATGACTACGAGATTGAAGGTTTCAGGGCTTATTTGGAAATACATTTACGGTTTTAGGGTTTAGTAGGGAGATAAAGGGTGAGGTAACTAGCAGTGCTTATTTAGGAAAATGAAATATATTTAAGAAAAAAAATATATATTTCCCCACACACACACACGCACATATATTTTCTCATAAAGACGCCACTTCTAAAAAACATCAAATAAAACATAATCGCATGCATGAAAGTTATGCACATTTTGCGATATGTAGTTTTTATTTATTTCAGGATTTTAATTATCTTTATGTAAGTGTGCATTGTGCATGGAAATTAGTCTCCTCGGTTGTGCCCTTAAATCCTCTTCTAAGGCTTGGGCGAATATATCACTACGCGCGGACATGGGTTGCATGATGAAAAAAATTCCACGTCATTGCTATTGTTGGTTGTTAATTTAGTATGATAGTAAGTGTTTTTGGAGGGCCACGCAGGTCTCTTTTCGACTCGCTAATACAAATCCATATTTCAGTAGGACGTGTTGTCAAAGTGTTGGGTGCATGGTCAGATATGATAAGTATTCCTAGCGTTGCGACAAGCGCGCTCAAGGACAAAAACACGACCTCTCCCGCCTCCATTAGGTTCAATGAGTCCCTTGCCTAAAAATCCATGCAACCCTATCAGTACGGTCCCCTTCGATCCCCGCCGCACTCACTGCCTTCAATAATGGTTTCATCCCGGCCACTTCCCCATGTTCTAGCACAACCCGGTCCTTCCTCGTGGTCTTCTCCCTTTGTCACCTTCTCGCCACCACGACGCCATCAACTATGAACTCGATATGCTCATGACTGGCTAGTTACCTATCCACGCACACACATACCTCCCCGACACATTCATCCTCCTATGCAACTCCAACGGTCACGCGGTCACCACTCTCTAAGGCCCCCGTATCCGACGCCACTGCCCTTAACGTCAACGCCGACTCCTCCCACGCGAGAGGGAGCGGAGGGGGGTGTGAACTCTACGAAGTCATCTCGGAACGCGGTGAGGTTAATCGAGCAGGCGGAATCAACGACCCAGAACTGTGATAGGTTACGACCTGGGGCGAGGGAAGAGGAGAATGCCACGGAGCTGAAAGGGACACTCACCTCGTCGTCATCGTAGTCATCCGCGCAGTCCTCGAGGGTGGGTAAGCTGTCGGTGTCATCGGCGGGGGCGTCGTCGGCAGGGACGTCGCTCAGCAGGGAAGCGTGAGCAGAGGTAGTGCCACCGGGGGCGCCGTACTTTTGGACGGTCATCTTACGCTTGGCGAGGTTCCACTTAAGTATAGCGTCATCCGTGGCATTGCATGCAGACATGAGGTGGTTGAGGCTGCCACAAACGCCACACTTGCTAGGTCGACTACCGCGAGGATTACGGTGTGGTTGGCCTCGACCGCTATGCGAGCCGCGGCCCGCAGCGACGAACGCGGAGATGGGAGGGGGTGATGCGACCGGAGCGGGTGTGTCCGGGGCAGGGTCGTCGTCCATGTTGTGCGCGAGGTGGAGGATGTTGGCCATCACTTCATCAGCTGACATTAGGTAGTCCGTGTCAAATGCGTCGATGACGCATTACTTCGCTTGACCGTGTGGGCCGCTGCTGGAAATACCGCGCAACATGAGGAGACCGAGGTTGTGTGGGTGGATGGCAGCGGAGCCATCAACCATTTGGCATGTCTCGTTGTAGTCATCAAAGGTCTGGCGCATGGAGTGGACATAGTCACTCAAGGACTGGCCATGGCGTTGTCTCACCATCAGGTTCTCCAAGAGGGACATGGAGCGTGCAAAAGACCGGCAGTCGAGGCGTTCACACATGATGTCCCACGCGGCAGCGGCGCAGTCAAGGTGGGCCGGAGACACGCATTTCATCGCCTGGTCAGCGCGCTGATTCGCACTGGCTGCATGGAGGAACAGCGTGTAGGCGTAGTGTTGCGTTGGTTCGTCCAGCCAAACGCCGGAGTCGCGGATGGCCGGCTGCGGAATGAGATATGCGGCCTTGATGAAGAGGAAATTAAGGAAGGTCCTCTTCCACTGCTTAAAGTCCGTGGTCGGGCCCATGACGGGGACAGACATCTTCATGGACCGATTGAGGGCTTCCTTGTCGAAGCCGGGGGCTTCGTGTGCCGCTCGGCCGATGACTACCGGGTCAATGGTGGGACGACGACCGCCACGGGTGGTGTGGTCGCCACGTTGGGATGGGGGAGAATGCCGTCCATGGAAGGGAGGAGGTGGACCACCGGGAAAGGGAGAACGGCCGGCCATGGTATGTGGCGGGCCGTACGGGTGCGGGTGGCCACGGGAGGGGGGGGCGAGGGGAGAGCGCGCCTCCGGGAGGAGAGGTCCGGGGTTGTGGAGGGCATAGCCAGCGGGGGGGGGTATGGTGGAGGTGGTGGGAGGTGATCAACCGGGAGCTCGTGACGCGAGGGCTCGCGGTGCGCATCGGGACGTGAGGGCTCGCGGTGCGCATCGGGACGGCGTTGCGCGACGGCGGGATCGCCAACACGAGCTGCAACGGTAGCAGCAGCGAAGGCCGTTTGTGCGTCCGGTTGGGTGGATCCAAGCTGGGGATGCTCAAGCAGGGGGGGTGTGCACGTCGCGGCCGTCCGGAAAGGATTCGAGCTGCGCATCGCGGCGGCGCTGAGCGACATGGGTGTCAGGATTAGCAACCGCAGCAGCAACAGCATCAACGTCGGCCGACTGCGAGTCCATGCGAGCGTTAATGAGCGCCATTTGCTGAAGGACGAGCGCGAGAGTATCCGGGGTACGATCGAGAGTGCTCTGCTGAGATCCAAGGTCAGGGGAAGCAGGAGGCGAAACATGAGGAGAGTCGGCATAGCGAGTTTTCGGCGCCGTTACGATAGAGGGCGAAAATGAAAGAGCAGAATAAAAAACAGGCACCGGTAAAAACCGCTAGCCGGACTTGTGCCTAACAGTGGTTTCAGAGAGACGGCCTGACGCCCCGGGGTGTCTCAAAGCACCTTTTCTGTATCCTCCACCAAGTGTGGGGCACAAGTCGAGGCCAAGGCCATGACAGGTGGAGCGCTGCGCTGGCGGCTGAGTCGCTAAGATAATATTAAAAAAAAAAGGTAAGCTAAGGCTGTCGTGCAACCTGTGGATGCGTATTCACCCGATAGTGCCCCCCCCCCTTCTCCAGCTTGGACATGTGTGCGCCCTGTCCACACACGATGAGTGCGTCGGTGTGGGTGGTTGTCTGTCGCCGTCGAGTAGCTGACTTAAGAAGGGTGGAGGTGGGTTTTAAATCGCAGTTTATACTAGCGATACCGCCGACTACAAGGTGAAAGTACTAAGTGCCTATAGAAACTTGCCTTCTGCGGGAGAGTTGTCGATCGCAGCTCGCCGAACCAGGTTGTCGCGCGTGAGTGACGTGAGGCGGGGGCCCATAACCTATTGAACCATGCAAACACGGTTAGTGTGGAAGATAACTCACGCAAACGTAGTTACAGTCACAGTCACGCAAACATGACAGTCACAGAGACAACCAGCCTACATGCGTGGTGTCGGGACAACAGAAGTGAGAGAGATGTAGCCTAGCGACAGCTCTGTACCGAGTCAAAAAGTTTATCGGTATGTCCGATCTAGACATGTACTAATCATATCTAGAGTAGCTTACAGTAGCTATCTGCAACTAATACTTATACGGTATTACTTACAACAGGGAATGCCGGGCTTTACGAGCTTGTTGAACTTACGCACGACCGGTTCGTCTTCAACCGTGATTGAGTGTGTTGTTTAGTGATAGTCATGTGGGGGGTTGTGCCACAGGTCGTGGGATGATGCGGGAGGGGTGCCAAACGGAAATCGACTGGATTTTCAAGATGTGAGGTCAAATGGCCTATGTTTTTTTAGGCGTCGAGCCTTCGGTACTAGGATGCAACTGGTCGTCGCGAGGCAAGTGGAGAGCGAGTGAGCTGAGAAGGATGCTTTTCCACGTGGAGGAGGGTTGGTGAGTTGCTAGAGCGGAACCGGCGAGTCGCACTCGGGCTGTACCGGCGGGGCTTCGAATCGGAGAGGCAAGCGAGGACACCAAGCTTTGACGAGCCACGGGAGGGCAAGCCGAGGGAATCCATTGAAGATGTAGAGGTCGAAGAGGTGGCTCCACGGCGGTCTAGTCGGTGGCGTGAAGTGTGTGTGTGTGTGGGGGGGGGGGGGGGGGGGGGGGGGGGGGGAGCCATCACGGTGTTAGCAACCTCGGTCGCCCGCCCCATAGGTGTGCTTGTATGTGTAAAACCACGGGAAATTTGCATTTCCCACGGAAAATTAGCACTTTCACAGTACTTCCCTCGGTTTATATTGTCGACTGTAAAGAAGAAAGAGCGGTGGCTATATGAGAAACCGCCGAGCCGGGGGTTGGGTGAGGTTCATCTCTTGTCTTTTTATACACGGCCATTAGTATGTATTTTTGACAGTTGTAATATATATATATTGCATGCAACAATCACGCATGGGCGGCGGGCAACATCCATCCAAAGGAAGAACATTTCGCCACCGTGATATGCGATGACAAAGACGACGACACACTCCGCCGAGGATTAATAAAGGATAATTTCAAAACTTTAACACCACCAAGGGTATCATCACAACATAATATATCATAACATACGCGATCACACACAAAGTCCTTTTCCCGTAGTAGCATCCATTCTTGACTACGGGAAAGGAATGTTAACTCGTTCTTGTGCCAATCACAACTATCACTTCTAACCCCAATATTCACAGATCAATTAAATTCAAACGAATACCATGAAACTGCATGTGTTTTGTCTTTCAACAATTACATACGGCAACAACGTGTAAGTATATGCAGCTAAATCGAAGAGCCCATCCTACGGGAAGGGTGAGAGTGGAATGAAGGGGATTGTAGCACATTTTCATGTTTGGTGCCAATTGCACGCTATCAACACTATGTTTGATCGAAATGAAAGCAAGCTCCGTCACCAACATAAAGTCATTGACATCTAGGCTGTTTCGTGTGCTTTTCTTTTCGAAATCTACAGCAATTAACTATAAGCGATGCTCATTAAGAAACTGGTGCACCACGTGGTTCGATGGAACTTAGGCAAAGAGCTCAAACTGATGTGGATTAGTAGGATCGGGATTATGTTCCACTTTCATGTGGCAAGAAGAAGCTATCGGCACCTATGCTTGACCAAAACCTAATTAAGCCTCATGCCCATGCTCACCGCGAACATGTTGTCGACGTCAAGGTTGTTGCAAATGCAATGGACTCGAGAAAATACATCGAAAATGAGCACGTGCACACATGGGCTCTTGCTTTCAAGGGAGGAACTACCGAACTAGCTAATGTGGGTTTATAGTCACGCATGGCAGACGCCCGCCCGCGGCGGAGCGGCGGCGGCCCCGGAGAGGGGACGAGGGGTGCGCTCGCATGCCCGTCGGCGTCCCCTCACCTCCCTGTGGTGGGCGCTGGAAACTCCGTAGCCATGGCACGGTAGGGGGCTAAGAGGACCGGCCATGCGATCCGCGCGATTAGAAGTTGTCGGGAAAGCCATGTACATAGGGCTTCTGAAAAACAAATTTTGTACACTACCTGCACCAAGACCTCCCGCTCGGCCCGTCTGACATGCTTTTTCGTGGCCATATACTACTAGATACCGTCCGATTGGGGGGGGGGGGGGTGGGGCATAATATATCTCTGCAGCGTGTGGTGGCGAGGAGGGTACGGCCACATCAGCGGTGGGACGCGGGTGTCGAAGCTGGTGATGAACATCCGGGAAGGAGCGCCAAGGAAGGGCGCTCGCTAGCCGTCGACTAGCCATGTGCCAGCCGCGCCCCCCGGGGGGCGAGGCGCGACGTGACGCAGGCAGAGGACAGTCGCATGCGGAGAAGCGGCTCGGTCTAGCGGCGGCGATCCTCATGATTAGCCGCCGTCGGGAAGCCTTGCGCGGAGGGCTTTTTCAGAAACTAGTATACGTACCCGGAGTAGAGATTTTTGCCATGCCCTACCCTATGAAACTCCCTTAGCTCTCGCAGGAGAGATCGGAAACGTATGTCGGGATACGGGAGTGGATACCTGCCTGCGAATGATACGGGTGGGCTCACTATTCTTTGGGGGTTCGTGTGGAGGGTACGGGCGTATCTACATCGTCGGATCTAAGTCCATTCGGGAAGGAGCACTCGTGAAGGGCGCTCACTGCCTAGTGACTACGTCGCCAAGCTACATGTCCCGCGGGGGTGGGGGGGGGTACGCATGAATGGCAAGGAGGATGGTCGCGACGGGGGAGGGGGGCGACAAGATTTGGCGGCGACGACCCTCCGGGTCGGTCGCCGCCGGTAAAACCCCGAACGGAGGATGTTTGAAAAATTTCCGAACACCGTGGCCCGTCGAATCCGGCTACGGTGACCTGCCCCTCCCACTTTCGACACCCACTATCGATAGGCGTATCTAATGTTAAAGAGTGTGGGCTTGATTTAGCGTGCATGCAATCGCGCAAAACAAGGTTGCTCGGTGGACGTGCGATCGGAGGGGGGAGGGTACGGGCGCAGGACGGACTGCCAAACAAATACCACGGCATGAGACAAGGAAGAGCTGGGGAAATGAGGGGTGAAACACATGCGCGGAGGCAAGAGCGCTAGCTTTCCACGCTGTCTGTATGTCTCGTCCCCCCCCCCCACATGCCCTCGAGGTGATGGGGGACCTCGACATGGAGGAACGTCGCGCCGGGAGGAGCGGCAACGACCTTGGGCGAGGCTTTCAAGATGCGACGGCGGGGCCGACAAGCGACTACGTGAGGTTTTTTTGGCCAGCCTTTCCCATCCGATCTTCGGCAAGACCGAAGTCACGCGGGGGCTAGATTAGGCCGTCGTCCCTCCTGAACGCCGATCGGGCTAGGCCGGTCGGCACCCCGGTTCGGTGGGAGCGGACCGTGCATCGTGAAGGTCGAGCAGCATATTGACAAGTGGATTTATTTTTTGGACTTACTTTCTTTATTATATATATTTTTTAATGTTTAGGCGGGAGGACGGTGGCAATTACTGCGGTTGCTTGCATTTTTTAAACCTTCGAGGAACGCCGGCACACATTGCAGATTGGTGTGTCGGTAGGTGTACTTGGTCGAAATGCACCCGGTCCAATCTTTGCTCTTATGTGTCCTAAATGGTTGAGCAAATGCTGGCCGTTAGACAACATCCGGTCAAGTTTGTCGGTACTGTTGTAAATCATTTCTCATTTCTCACGCATGGCGGGCGCACGAATGGGAGCGTGATCGCTAAAACATGTTATACTCGCCCAACATGAGCACAATGATCAACAAGTAAGACGTGTACCTATGTTTATTATGTGTGGACCATACATGGAGCGGACTCGCTACGGACTACCGAGGTGCCTGCCAAGTCTAAGACAATTATTGGATGATGCATAGCTCTTCTAGTTCCTAGGACCGAATCGAGCTGCATATTGCAAGGCGTGCTAGTGTAATGTAAATCTTCCGCACGGAGTCTTCGCCGTGAGTTTTGTATTGGCATGGAAGTCTTTGTTCGTCGGTCAACTTATGTTGCGTTTCGCCGTTAAGCCATTTCCTTGGAGACGCGCGCATTGAGATCTTGCGACGCGTCTCGGTTGTTCTATATGGCAAGCCTGGTTCCTACCCTCGCGATGCTTTGCAGGTGAAGCGGATGCTGTTGCTTGTGGCTTTTCTCGGCAGGCTAAGCAATAGCAGTTGACGCGTGTTCGTCTTTTCTCAATTCTTTTCTGGATGTCTTTGTACAATTTGTGTAAGCAAGTTTCTTTTACATCACGTATTTCCCACGGTCATTAACCCGTTTACAGTATATTAGTATAGTACACTAGGCACAAATGAAGGTCTGCAAATCTGCGATCAATGCGCGCGCCGCCGCCGTGACGCGCGTTCCCCGCTGAAAACGGCGGCTGCGCGCTTGAGCTAGTCCTCTCCCGCTACTCTCTCAGCCCTGCTCCTGTCCGCCACCTGTTGTCGGCAACCGGTGCAACCATGGTGCGCCCTTCCTCAGCCCCATTTTTGATCTCCTATCTTGCGGTAATTCTAGTGGTGTGACGGACAAGATGGTCTGCTACTGCGGGGGTGTGGGTCAGTGCCGCGGCGCCAGTGAAAAGTTGAGAGATCGGTGGCGAGTTGCATTTAAGAGCGTTTGTACGTGTATGCACTGCGGCGGCGTCGTGGCGGCGGCGCGCGGCGGCGCAGCCTCCGGCGGCCCTTATTCTCCGTCAAGCCGCTAAGGCTACCAGTGCATGAAAAATATATCCGCATGAGCCTGTCATACATGGTCAGGGTGTCCACGCGTCGGGTCCTCGAGGCGCTGAGGGGTTGTGCGGGGTTGTGAGTTGACAGACAGCTACCTATATCGAACCCGATACGCTGTGACGGCAACCATCCGCAGCACAGTCCGCGAGCCTTAATACCTAGCCATTCACCGTTAGGGATGGCCACAATATCGACGTCTATCTATTCAAGGGGTGGTTGAAAGGTATCGTGTAGAATGTTAAGCCAGGGGACCTTGTTATCGCGTTTTAATGGTTGAGATTGCAACCTTCATTTATGGGTTAGTTACTTTTTCGTCGCGAAGCGTCTGTCGCTCGCATCGTACGCTTCCGCTTTCACATATATATTTACCGTTTCCGTCCAGTGCCCCACCTCTGCTTTGGCCGTTTCTGGGTTAGCATGGGGGCTACTGCAAGAGCTAAATATCATTTGTCCCACATGAGTTCGGCAACGTGTTTCGTATTTATTCATTTGTTTCGTGTAAGTGCTGAACAAACCACAGCTTCATTGCTTCTGCCATTATTGTTCATTATTCAGCACACCACTCATCCTTATTGTACAGACACATCCATTCTGCCGACGATAGGTCACCAGAGCCAAGGATGTACATGATTTTCAGCTTTTGGGCACGCGCGTGCAGGACTGTGCTACTTGCTCGTGTCATCATGAGTAGGCGTTACATCACGGAGTTGCTGAGTGCTCCCCCTGTCTCTGTGGCGAACAGGTTCTTTCCAGCGACATTGACCTGCTGCACCCTCCTGTGGAGTTGGAGAAGCAGAAGCACAAGCTCAAGCGCTTGGTACAGTCCCCTAACTCATTCTTCATGGACGTCAAGTGCCAGGGCTGCTTCAGCATGTAAGACGCCCCTTATCCCCCTCTTTTCATTCCTCCTCTTGAAAAATATTTTATCACTTCCATGGAGTTTGCGAACACATACCGCATGCCAAACCTGCCCCTCGGTTCTACACTTCCTGCCTATTTCGACTGCTGACCCGCTGCCCCTGCCTTTTTTATCTCCACAGCACGACTGTCTTCAGCCACTCGCAGACGGTTGTGCTGTGCAGCGCCTGCTCTGCCGTGCTGTGCACCCCTACCGGTGGCCGTGCTCGTCTGACCGAGGGTAAGCTTGATCTCCGTCCCAATTGGAAGCATATCATTCAGCATATGCTGTCCAAGAATTTTGTAATGAAGGCTTATGTGCGTTTTCTTGATTTCCCCAGGCTGCTCTTTCAGGCGGAAGGGAGATTAAGCACCCTCGCGCTACTGTGAAAACTGTGAAAGGGATGATGTTCAAAGGGCCACTGTGAGGGGGGACGAGTTCTGTGCGCGCTGCTGTGGCTGGGTTCTGCACTGGAAACTTTTTTGTGCTGGCTGTTGGGATGTGTGTGTGATGTCCTGACCCGCGTCGCTCGTAGTATGTACCTTGACCTTAACCACACAATGGATGGGAGCATTGTAACTAAGCGGTGGTTACATTGACACCTGAATTCATCCTCGCGATATCCTGCGACGCATGTTGAGAGTCACCACCATCGCACTGCATTGTCGTAAATCCCCATTAATTGACAGCCTCCTGCTTTGCAACATTGGCGACGCGTGTGTCTCACCCTTTTCTGCTCACGGTGGTGTTTTGGCGTTGCTGTCAGTAGGCTCGATGCTTCCCAAGCCTCGCCATTTCGAGTTTTTTCAATCCTACTCTCACACCCCACAGGTGCATTTTATCACGCGCAACCCTTCCCCTCGCCTCCCCCGAATTGAAGCAGGAGCAGCAACACTCTACTATTCTGGGGTCAATCTTACATTGCTCTCGCTTTGATTAGTCAACAACCCCGGCGCGATCGATCGGTCATGACATCGATGTCATTTGAATGTTCAGCTGACTACATATCTCCGCACCACGGCAGACATGTATGAAATAAGCTCATGGTCTCACTGCGCGCGTGCCTCTTTGTCCAGCTCATTACGGGAAGTAAAAACGTATCGATGATCTTGCAATCTCGTGGAGAAACAGTGGAACACCTTCGCAGAGCAGTCAATCCATGGGTAGCTGTGGGCATGATACGACCCACCGAAATCCGGTACGTGAACGAAAAACACAACACATTTGGCGTGAAAGTTCTGGGCAAGGTTTCTGGGAGGAGGCTACCCGTGCATGTGGTGAGGTTTATGGGAGAGGACATAATAATAATTGGCGATTTGGCACAGATGCCACATGCGAACGGAATCGCTGATCCATCAAAGAATTTATTAATGTCCGCTGAAATCAGCAAGTGTTGGCTCGCCATGAGCACTGTCACCCCAGACCCTTACACCCCCCCCTCCGCGCCTCTCTTCATCCGCGTCCTTTTCGCGGTGGTAAAAAGCCACCCCACAATCTCAGGGACCACGGAGGGATATAGCTGGTGATTTCGACATGCTGTGTCATACATGAAGAGTAATACACACACGCACGCACACACAAGACATAAAACGTCGTGAAGTGCCGTCCAATTCAAGCACAGCCAAGAGGGGAGTCGACGGCAAACGGCAGCAACAAGTGCCACAAAAAGTCATCGTTGTACAATGAATACTCCCATCGCATGCATTATCCACAGCTCAGCCCCACTAAAAATACGGCCCGTCAACAAAATCGGTGAGAGTGTGTTGCTGCAGCCGCTACTGACAATTATTTCAAGAATAACATCGCACACCCTATTTTGCACATTTAATTACAATTAAATACGGCCAACGCCAAGGGCGCCTTTCCCTTTTGGGCGTCCGACGTTGTTCAGCGGCGCGCGGCAATGGCCGCCGGTTAATGTGTTAACCTCATCAGTCCATGTGCACGCAAATCCTGCCCTCCGTGTTGATGCCCATAACGGACTGAATGCACTGCGAGATGCTCTGGCCACAGATCTGCGAAATGTCAGGCATCGCCACCAGCAGCTTCTTGAACGCCAGCACCTCCTGCACACCCACAAAACCGGCCCGCTTTTAAAGATACAATAGCGACGCTGATGGAAACGCTTCATATGAATAACATAACTCAGCGCTAGCGAGTTAGTGGCGTGCTTCGAACGGGGAAACGGTTCTCACCCGGTGGCTGAAGCGCACAAATATCTCGCGAAAGGCGCCGAAGGTGTGGGGTTCCGACAGGCGCGCTGCCCGGCACAGCGCCATGAATTTGTTGTGCGACATGCCGTTACACTTTTGCGCCACCACCATCGCGTCTGGGTCCCACTTCCCCCACAGCGCGAAGGACACGGATGAAGACCGCCTCGGAGCTTGCGCTCAAACAGCACTGTTCATTGGGTGACACGTGGGTCGAAGGGCGAGCCAACACTTGCTCAGTATCAGCTGCGACAATAATAACGTCTTTGCACGAAGCTGCCCTATCCGTTCGCATGTGGCATCTGTGCCAAATCGCCAATTATTATTATGTCCTCTCCCATAAACCTCACCACATGCACGGGTAGCCTCCTCCCAGAAACCTTGCCCAGAACTTTCACGCCAAATGTGTTGTGTTTTTCGTTCACGTACCGGATTTCGGTGGGTCGTATCATGCCCACAGCTACCCATGGATTGACTGCTCTGCGAAGGTGTTCCACTGTTTCTCCACGAGATTGCAAGATCATCGATACGTTTTTACTTCCCGTAATGAGCTGGACAAAGAGGCACGCGCGCAGTGAGACCATGAGCTTATTTCATACATGTCTGCCGTGGTGCGGAGATATGTAGTCAGCTGAACATTCAAATGACATCGATGTCATGACCGATCGATCGCGCCGGGGTTGTTGACTAATCAAAGCGAGAGCAATGTAAGATTGACCCCAGAATAGTAGAGTGTTGCTGCTCCTGCTTCAATTCGGGGGAGGCGAGGGGAAGGGTTGCGCGTGATAAAATGCACCTGTGGGGTGTGAGAGTAGGATTGAAAAAACTCGAAATGGCGAGGCTTGGGAAGCATCGAGCCTACTGACAGCAACGCCAAAACACCACCGTGAGCAGAAAAGGGTGAGACACACGCGTCGCCAATGTTGCAAAGCAGGAGGCTGTCAATTAATGGGGATTTACGACAATGCAGTGCGATGGTGGTGACTCTCAACATGCGTCGCAGGATATCGCGAGGAAGGGAGAAAAGTGAGGATGAATTCAGGTGTCAATGTAACCACCGCTTAGTTACAATGCTCCCATCCATTGTGTGGTTAAGGTCAAGGTACATACTACGAGCGACGCGGGTCAGGACATCACACACACATCCCAACAGCCAGCACAAAAAAGTTTCCAGTGCAGAACCCAGCCACAGCAGCGCGCACAGAACTCGTCCCCCCTCACAGTGGCCCTTTGAACATCATCCCTTTCACAGTTTTCACAGTAGCGCGAGGGTGCTTAATCTCCCTTCCGCCTGAAAGAGCAGCCTGGGGAAATCAAGAAAACGCACATAAGCCTTCATTACAAAATTCTTGGACAGCATATGCTGAATGATATGCTTCCAATTGGGACGGAGATCAAGCTTACCCTCGGTCAGACGAGCACGGCCACCGGTAGGGGTGCACAGCACGGCAGAGCAGGCGCTGCACAGCACAACCGTCTGCGAGTGGCTGAAGACAGTCGTGCTGTGGAGATAAAAAAGGCAGGGGCAGCGGGTCAGCAGTCGAAATAGGCAGGAAGTGTAGAACCGAGGGGCAGGTTTGGCATGCGGTATGTGTTCGCAAACTCCATGGAAGTGATAAAATATTTTTCAAGAGGAGGAATGAAAAGAGGGGGATAAGGGGCGTCTTACATGCTGAAGCAGCCCTGGCACTTGACGTCCATGAAGAATGAGTTAGGGGACTGTACCAAGCGCTTGAGCTTGTGCTTCTGCTTCTCCAACTCCACAGGAGGGTGCAGCAGGTCAATGTCGCTGGAAAGAACCTGTTCGCCACAGAGACAGGGGGAGCACTCAGCAACTCCGTGATGTAACGCCTACTCATGATGACACGAGCAAGTAGCACAGTCCTGCACGCGCGTGCCCAAAAGCTGAAAATCATGTACATCCTTGGCTCTGGTGACCTATCGTCGGCAGAATGGATGTGTCTGTACAATAAGGATGAGTGGTGTGCTGAATAATGAACAATAATGGCAGAAGCAATGAAGCTGTGGTTTGTTCAGCACTTACACGAAACAAATGAATAAATACGAAACACGTTGCCGAACTCATGTGGGACAAATGATATTTAGCTCTTGCAGTAGCCCCCATGCTAACCCAGAAACGGCCAAAGCAGAGGTGGGGCACTGGACGGAAACGGTAAATATATATGTGAAAGCGGAAGCGTACGATGCGAGCGACAGACGCTTCGCGACGAAAAAGTAACTAACCCATAAATGAAGGTTGCAATCTCAACCATTAAAACGCGATAACAAGGTCCCCTGGCTTAACATTCTACACGATACCTTTCAACCACCCCTTGAATAGATAGACGTCGATATTGTGGCCATCCCTAACGGTGAATGGCTAGGTATTAAGGCTCGCGGACTGTGCTGCGGATGGTTGCCGTCACAGCGTATCGGGTTCGATATAGGTAGCTGTCTGTCAACTCACAACCCCGCACAACCCCTCAGCGCCTCGAGGACCCGACGCGTGGACACCCTGACCATGTATGACAGGCTCATGCGGATATATTTTTCATGCACTGGTAGCCTTAGCGGCTTGACGGAGAATAAGGGCCGCCGGAGGCTGCGCCGCCGCGCGCCGCCGCCACGACGCCGCCGCAGTGCATACACGTACAAACGCTCTTAAATGCAACTCGCCACCGATCTCTCAACTTTTCACTGGCGCCGCGGCACTGACCCACACCCCCGCAGTAGCAGACCATCTTGTCCGTCACACCACTAGAATTACCGCAAGATAGGAGATCAAAAATGGGGCTGAGGAAGGGCGCACCATGGTTGCACCGGTTGCCGACAACAGGTGGCGGACAGGAGCAGGGCTGAGAGAGTAGCGGGAGAGGACTAGCTCAAGCGCGCAGCCGCCGTTTTCAGCGGGGAACGCGCGTCACGGCGTGCGGCGCGCGCATTGATCGCAGATTTGCAGACCTTCATTTGTGCCTAGTGTACTATACTAATATACTGTAAACGGGTTAATGACCGTGGGAAATACGTGATGTAAAAGAAACTTGCTTACACAAATTGTACAAAGACATCCAGAAAAGAATTGAGAAAAGACGAACACGCGTCAACTGCTATTGCTTAGCCTGCCGAGAAAAAGCCACAAGCAACAGCATCCGCTTCACCTGCAAAGCATCGCGAGGGTAGGAACCAGGCTTGCCATATAGAACAACCGAGACGCGTCGCAAGATCTCAATGCGCGCGTCTCCAAGGAAAATGGCTTAACGGCGAAACGCAACATAAGTTGACCGACGAACAAAGACTTCCATGCCAATACAAAACTCACGGCGAAGACTCCGTGCGGAAGATTTACATTACACTAGCACGCCTTGCAATATGCAGCTCGATTCGGTCCTAGGAACTAGAAGAGCTCTATGCATCATCCAATAATTGTCTTGAGACTTGGCAGGCACCTCGGTAGTCCGTAGCGAGTCTCGCTCCATGTATGGTCCACACATAATAACACATAGGTACACGTCTTACTTGTTGATCATCTGTGCTCATGTTGGGCGAGTATAACATGTTTTAGCGATCACGCTCCCATTCGTGCGCCCGCCATGCGTGAGAAATGAGAAAGTGATTTACAACAGTACCGACAAACTTGACCGGATGTTGTCTAACGGCCAGCATTTGCTCAACCATTTAGGACACATAAGAGCAAAAGATTGGACCGGGTGCATTTCGACCAAGTACAGCCGTACCGACACACCAAATCTGCAATGTGTGCCGGCGTTCCTCGAAGGTTCTAAAAAATGCAAGCAACCGCAGTAATTGCCACCGTCCTCCCGCCTAAACATTAAAAAATATATATAATAAAGAAAGTAAGTCCAAAAAATAAATCCACTTGTCAATATGCTGCTCGACCTTCACGATGCACGTGTCCGCTCCCACCGAACCGGAGGGGTGCCGACCGGCCTAGCCCGATCGGCGTTCAGGAGGGACGACGGCCTAATCTAGCCCCCGCGTGACTTCGGTCTTGCCGAAAGATCGGATGGGAAAGGCTGGCCAAAAAAACCTCACGTAGTCGCTTGTCGGCCCCGCCGTCGCATCTTGAAAGCCTCGCCCAAGGTCGTTGCCGCTCCTCCCGGCGCGACGTTCCTCCATGTCGAGGTCCCCCATCACCTCGAGGGCATGTGGGGGGGGGGGGACCGAGACACTACAGACAGCGTGGAAAGCTAGCGCTCTTGCCTCCGCGCATGTGTTTCACCCCTCATTTCCCCAGCTCTTCCTTGTCTCATGCCGTGGTATTTGTTTGGCAGTTCCGTCCTGCGCCCGTACCCTCCCCCCTCCGATCGCACGTCCACCGAGCAACCTTGTTTTTGCGCGATTGCATGCACGCTAAATCAAGCCCACACTCTTTAACATTAGATACGCCTATCGATAGTGGGTGTCGAAAGTGGGAGGGGGCAGGTCACCGTAGCCGGATTCGACGGGCCACGGTGTTCGGAAATTTTTCAAACATCCTCCGTTCGGCGGTTTTACCGGCGGCGACCGACCCGGAGGGTCGTCGCCGCCAAATCTTGTCGCCCCCCCTCCCCCGTCGCGACCATCCTCCTTGCCATTCATGCGTACCCCCCCCCCACCCCCGCGGGACATGTAGCTTGGCGACGTAGTCACTAGGCAGTGAGCGCCCTTCACGAGTGCTCCTTCCCGAATGGACTTAGATCCGACGATGTAGATACGCCCGTACCCTCTACACGAACCCCCAAAGAATAGTGAGCCCACCCGTATCATTCGCAGGCAGGTATCCACTCCCGTATCCCGACATACGTTTCCGATCTCTCCTGCGAGAGCTAAGGGAGTTTCATAGGGTAGGCATGGCAAAAATCTCTACTCCGGGTACGTATACTAGTTTCTGAAAAAGCCCTCCGCGCAAGGCTTCCCGACGGCGGCTAATCATGAGGATCGCCGCCGCTAGACCGAGCCGCTTCTCCGCATGCGACTGTCCTCTGCCTGCGTCACGTCGCGCCTCGCCCCCCGGGGGGCGCGGCTGGCACATGGCTAGTCGACGGCTAGCGAGCGCCCTTCCTTGGCGCTCCTTCCCGGATGGTTCATCACCAGCTTCGACACCCGCGTCCCACCGCTGATGTGGCCGTACCCTCTCGCCACCACACGCTGCAGAGATATATTATGCCCCACCTCCCCCCCCCCAATCGGACGGTATCTAGTAGTATATGGCCACGAAAAAGCATGTCAGACGGGCCGAGCGGGAGGTCTTGGTGCAGTAGTGTACAAAATTTGTTTTTCAGAAGCCCTATGTACATGGCTTTCCCGACAACTTCTAATCGCGCGGAATCGCATGGCCGGTCCTCTTAGCCCCCTACCGTGCCATGGCTACGGAGTTTCCAGCGCCCACCACAGGGAGGTGAGGGGACGCCGACGGGCATGCGAGCGCACCCCTCGTCCCTCTCCGGGGCCGCCGCCGCTCCGCCGCGGGCGGGCGTCTGCCATGCGTGACTATAAACCCACATTAGCTAGTTCGGTAGTTCCTCCCTTGAAAGCAAGAGCCCATGTGTGCACGTGCTCATTTTCGATGTATTTTCTCGAGTCCATTGCATTTGCAACAACCTTGACGTCGACAACATGTTCGCGGTGAGCATGGGCATGAGGCTTAATTAGGTTTTGGTCAAGCATAGGCTGCCGATAGCTTCTTCCTTGCCACATGAAAGTGGAACATAATCCCGATCCTACTAATCCACATCAGTTTGAGCTCTTTTGCCTAAGTTCCATCAGAACCACGTGGTGCACCAGTTTCTTAATGAGCATCGCTTATAGTTAATTGCTGTAGATTTCGAGAAAGAAAAGCACACGAAACAGCCTAGATGTCAATGACTTTATGTTGGTGACGGAGCTTGCTTTCATTTCGATCAAACATAGTGTTGATAGCGTGCAATTGGCACCAAACATGAAAATGTGCTACAATCCCCTTCATTCCACTCTCACCCTTCCCGTAGGATGGGCTCTTCGATTTAGCTGCATATACTTACACGTTGTTGCCGTATGTAATTGTTGAAAGACAAAACACATGCAGTTTCATGGTATTCGTTTGAATTTAATTGATCTGTGAATATTGGGGTTAGAAGTGATAGTTGTGATTGGCACAAGAACGAGTTAACATTCCTTTCCGTAGTCAAGAATGGATGCTACTACGGGAAAAGGACTTTGTGTGTGATCGCGTATGTTATGATATATTATGTTCGTGATGATACCCTTGGTGGTGTTAAAGTTTTGAAATTATCCTTTATTAATCCTCGGCGGAGTGTGTCGTCGTCTTTGTCATCGCATATCACGGTGGCGAAATGTTCTTCCTTTGGATGGACTGTTGCCCGCCGCCCATGCGTGATTGTTGCATGCAATATATATATATTACAACTGTCAAAAATACATACTAATGGCCGTGTATAAAAAGACAAGAGATGAACCTCACCCAACCCCGGCTCGGCGGTTTCTCATATAGCCACCGCTCTTCTTCTTTACAGTCGACAATATAAACCGAGGGAAGTACTGTGAAAGTGCTAATTTTCCGTGGGAAATGCAAATTTCCCGTGGTTTTACACATACAAGCACACCTATGGGGCGGGCGACCGAGGTTGCTAACACCGTGATGGCGCCCCCCCACCCCCCCCCCCCCCCCCCCCCCCCCCCCCCCCCGCACCGCCCCCCACCCCCCCCGCCCCCGCCCCCCCCCCCCCCCCCCCCACACACACACACTTCACGCCACCGACTAGACCGCCGTGGAGCCACCTCTTCGACCTCTACATCTTCAATGGATTCCCTCGGCTTGCCCTCCCGTGGCTCGTCAAAGCTTGGTGTCCTCGCTTGCCTCTCCGATTCGAAGCCCCGCCGGTACAGCCCGAGTGCGACTCGCCGGTTCCGCTCTAGCAACTCACCAACCCTCCTCCACGTGGAAAAGCATCCTTCTCAGCTCACTCGCTCTCCACTTGCCTCGCGACGACCAGTTGCATCCTAGTACCGAAGGCTCGACGCCTAAAAAAACATAGGCCATTTGACCTCACATCTTGAAAATCCAGTCGATTTCCGTTTGGCACCCCTCCCGCATCATCCCACGACCTGTGGCACAACCCCCCACATGACTATCACTAAACAACACACTCAATCACGGTTGAAGACGAACCGGTCGTGCGTAAGTTCAACAAGCTCGTAAAGCCCGGCATTCCCTGTTGTAAGTAATACCGTATAAGTATTAGTTGCAGATAGCTACTGTAAGCTACTCTAGATATGATTAGTACATGTCTAGATCGGACATACCGATAAACTTTTTGACTCGGTACAGAGCTGTCGCTAGGCTACATCTCTCTCACTTCTGGTTGTCCCGACACCACGGCATGTAGGCTGGTTGTCTCTGTGACTGTCATGTTTGCGTGACTGTGACTGTAACTACGTTTGCGTGAGTTATCTTCCACACTAACCGTGTTTGCATGGTTCAATAGGTTATGGGCCCCCGCCTCACGTCACTCACGCGCGACAACCTGGTTCGGCGAGCTGCGATCGACAACTCTCCCGCAGAAGGCAAGTTTCTATAGGCACTTAGTACTTTCACCTTGTAGTCGGCGGTATCGCTAGTATAAACTGCGATTTAAAACCCACCTCCACCCTTCTTAAGTCAGCTACTCGACGGCGACAGACAACCACCCACACCGACGCACTCATCGTGTGTGGACAGGGCGCACACATGTCCAAGCTGGAGAAGGGGGGGGGGCACTATCGGGTGAATACGCATCCACAGGTTGCACGACAGCCTTAGCTTACCTTTTTTTTTTAATATTATCTTAGCGACTCAGCCGCCAGCGCAGCGCTCCACCTGTCATGGCCTTGGCCTCGACTTGTGCCCCACACTTGGTGGAGGATACAGAAAAGGTGCTTTGAGACACCCCGGGGCGTCAGGCCGTCTCTCTGAAACCACTGTTAGGCACAAGTCCGGCTAGCGGTTTTTACCGGTGCCTGTTTTTTATTCTGCTCTTTCATTTTCGCCCTCTATCGTAACGGCGCCGAAAACTCGCTATGCCGACTCTCCTCATGTTTCGCCTCCTGCTTCCCCTGACCTTGGATCTCAGCAGAGCACTCTCGATCGTACCCCGGATACTCTCGCGCTCGTCCTTCAGCAAATGGCGCTCATTAACGCTCGCATGGACTCGCAGTCGGCCGACGTTGATGCTGTTGCTGCTGCGGTTGCTAATCCTGACACCCATGTCGCTCAGCGCCGCCGCGATGCGCAGCTCGAATCCTTTCCGGACGGCCGCGACGTGCACACCCCCCCTGCTTGAGCATCCCCAGCTTGGATCCACCCAACCGGACGCACAAACGGCCTTCGCTGCTGCTACCGTTGCAGCTCGTGTTGGCGATCCCGCCGTCGCGCAACGCCGTCCCGATGCGCACCGCGAGCCCTCACGTCCCGATGCGCACCGCGAGCCCTCGCGTCACGAGCTCCCGGTTGATCACCTCCCACCACCTCCACCATACCCCCCCCCCGCTGGCTATGCCCTCCACAACCCCGGACCTCTCCTCCCGGAGGCGCGCTCTCCCCTCGCCCCCCCCCTCCCGTGGCCACCCGCACCCGTACGGCCCGCCACATACCATGGCCGGCCGTTCTCCCTTTCCCGGTGGTCCACCTCCTCCCTTCCATGGACGGCATTCTCCCCCATCCCAACGTGGCGACCACACCACCCGTGGCGGTCGTCGTCCCACCATTGACCCGGTAGTCATCGGCCGAGCGGCACACGAAGCCCCCGGCTTCGACAAGGAAGCCCTCAATCGGTCCATGAAGATGTCTGTCCCCGTCATGGGCCCGACCACGGACTTTAAGCAGTGGAAGAGGACCTTCCTTAATTTCCTCTTCATCAAGGCCGCATATCTCATTCCGCAGCCGGCCATCCGCGACTCCGGCGTTTGGCTGGACGAACCAACGCAACACTACGCCTACACGCTGTTCCTCCATGCAGCCAGTGCGAATCAGCGCGCTGACCAGGCGATGAAATGCGTGTCTCCGGCCCACCTTGACTGCGCCGCTGCCGCGTGGGACATCATGTGTGAACGCCTCGACTGCCGGTCTTTTGCACGCTCCATGTCCCTCTTGGAGAACCTGATGGTGAGACAACGCCATGGCCAGTCCTTGAGTGACTATGTCCACTCCATGCGCCAGACCTTTGATGACTACAACGAGACATGCCAAAATGGTTGATGGCTCCGCTGCCATCCACCCACACAACCTCGGTCTCCTCATGTTGCGCGGTATTTCCAGCAGCGGCCCACACGGTCAAGCGAAGTAATGCGTCATCGACGCATTTGACACGGACTACCTAATGTCAGCTGATGAAGTGATGGCCAACATCCTCCACCTCGCGCACAACATGGACGACGACCCTGCCCCGGACACACCCGCTCCGGTCGCATCACCCCCTCCCATCTCCGCGTTCGTCGCTGCGGGCCGCGGCTCGCATAGCGGTCGAGGCCAACCACACCGTAATCCTCGCGGTAGTCGACCTAGCAAGTGTGGCGTTTGTGGCAGCCTCAACCACCTCATGTCTGCATGCAATGCCACGGATGACGCTATACTTAAGTGGAACCTCGCCAAGCGTAAGATGACCGTCCAAAAGTACGGCGCCCCCGGTGGCACTACCTCTGCTCACGCTTCCCTGCTGAGCGACGTCCCTGCCGACGACGCCCCCGCCGATGACACCGACAGCTTACCCACCCTCGAGGACTGCGCGGATGACTACGATGACGACGAGGTGAGTGTCCCTTTCAGCTCCGTGGCATTCTCCTCTTCCCTCGCCCCAGGTCGTAACCTATCACAGTTCTGGGTCGTTGATTCCGCCTGCTCGATTAACCTCACCGCGTTCCGAGATGACTTCGTAGAGTTCACACCCCCCTCCGCTCCCTCTCGCGTGGGAGGAGTCGGCGTTGACGTTAAGGGCAGTGGCGTCGGATACGGGGGCCTTAGAGAGTGGTGACCGCGTGACCGTTGGAGTTGCATAGGAGGATGAATGTGTCGGGGAGGTATGTGTGTGCGTGGATAGGTAACTAGCCAGTCATGAGCATATCGAGTTCATAGTTGATGGCGTCGTGGTGGCGAGAAGGTGACAAAGGGAGAAGACCACGAGGAAGGACCGGGTTGTGCTAGAACATGGGGAAGTGGCCGGGATGAAACCATTATTGAAGGCAGTGAGTGCGGCGGGGATCGAAGGGGACCGTACTGATAGGGTTGCATGGATTTTTAGGCAAGGGACTCATTGAACCTAATGGAGGCGGGAGAGGTCGTGTTTTTGTCCTTGAGCGCGCTTGTCGCAACGCTAGGAATACTTATCATATCTGACCATGCACCCAACACTTTGACAACACGTCCTACTGAAATATGGATTTGTATTAGCGAGTCGAAAAGAGACCTGCGTGGCCCTCCAAAAACACTTACTATCATACTAAATTAACAACCAACAATAGCAATGACGTGGAATTTTTTTCATCATGCAACCCATGTCCGCGCGTAGTGATATATTCGCCCAAGCCTTAGAAGAGGATTTAAGGGCACAACCGAGGAGACTAATTTCCATGCACAATGCACACTTACATAAAGATAATTAAAATCCTGAAATAAATAAAAACTACATATCGCAAAATGTGCATAACTTTCATGCATGCGATTATGTTTTATTTGATGTTTTTTAGAAGTGGCGTCTTTATGAGAAAATATATGTGCGTGTGTGTGTGTGGGGAAATATATATTTTTTTTCTTAAATATATTTCATTTTCCTAAATAAGCACTGCTAGTTACCTCACCCTTTATCTCCCTACTAAACCCTAAAACCGTAAATGTATTTCCAAATAAGCCCTGAAACCTTCAATCTCGTAGTCATGTTGTTGCCTTATTGTTGCGCAATGCTCATGACCTCAAAGCATGGCATTTACAGTACTTGATTAGTGAGTTGAGGAAAAGTAGTTTAGTGAATGGGAGGCGGCCAAAATAGGAAGGCCGCCACCTAAAACAAACAATGATAGTACAAACTAATTCGCATTTAGTGGTCTCATGAAATTGAAATTGAAATTGTTCACAACATGTCCCGGCAAACTGGACCGAGTGTCGTCTCACGGGCCACTCTACTTCGCCATACAGGACTTATTAGCAAGTTGGGCCCGGGTCTCTCCGACCAGGTTCATTTCTTATCGGCACACCTATCTGCAATGTGTATCTCGACGTTCCTCGGGAGTTATATAACTGTAAGCAACCGCAGTAATTGCCACAGTCCCCCCACCTAAGCAGTAACAGCGTAATAATTTTGTAATCAAGAAAAAGCAGATCTAAAAATAAATCCACTTGTCTAGAAATGCAAAACTAAACTGCTGCTCGACCTTCACGATGCACGGCCCGCTCCCGCCGAACCGGGGTGTCGACCGGCCTAGGCCGGTCGGCGTTCGGGAGGGACGACGGGCCAGCCTAATCTAGCTCCCGCGTGACTTCGGTCTTGCCGAAGGGAGGAGGGGAAAGGCTGGCAAAAAACCCCTCCTCGCGCGGTCGCTCGTCGATCCCGCCGCTCCATCCCGTAAACCCCGCCCCAAGGTCTTGCCGCGTCCACCGACGCGGCGGTCCTCCGTGTCGAGGTCCCCCATCACCTCGAGGACAGGTGGGGGGGACCGAGACGCACAGACATAGAAAAAACTAGCGCTCCTGCCTCCGCGCCTGAATTTTCCCCGCTCATTTCCCCGGTTTTTTCTCTGTCTGGTACCCGGGTACCTGTCGGTTTTCCGGCCTGTGGCCGTACCCTCCCCCCTCTGATCGCGCGTCCACCGAGCAGCCTGTTCTTGAGCGGGGGCCTCCGCGCTCACCCGGGCCCACGCTCAAGGACTCCTAGGAGTATTAAGGTCTGTCGGGGTAGTGGGTGTCGAAGAGGGGGGGGGGCAGGTCACCATAGCCGGATCCGGCGGGCCGCGGGCGCCCGGAATTAAGCAAAACCCTCCGTGCCGGGTTTTCCGGCGGCGCCGACCCAAAGGGTCGTCGCCGCCAGATCGTGTCGCTCCTCCCGTCGCGACTGTCCTCCTTGCCGTCCCAGCTGACTCCTCCCCCCGGGAGATGACGCTGGACGACGTAGCGGCGCGCTAGTGAGCGCCCTACCCTGGTGCTGCTCCCCAACTTGCGTGACGCCGGGTACGGACATTATTTTAGTGTCCAAAAAAGCCCTCCGTACAGGGCTTTCCGGCGGCGGCTGATCCTGAGGATCGCCGCTGCCTCCTGTAGCCGCTCCTCCGCCTGCGACTAGCCACCGTCCTGTGCCATGTCTCGCCTCACCTCTCGGTAAGGTTCGACCGGCACAGGGCTGGTCGATAGCTAGCGAGCGCCCTTTCCTGGCGCTGCTTCCCGGCTGGCCACCACCAGCTCCAACACCCGCCTCCCACCGCTGATCCGGCCGTACCCTCCTCGCCATCAAACGCTGCCGTAGTACAGGTCCCACTCCTAAAAGTAAGGCTGTATCTAGGAGTATCTGTGCGCGAAAAAACATATCGGACGGGCCGAGCGGGAGATCTTGGCGCCGGTAGTGCACAGAAATTATTTTTTTTTCAAAAGCCCTCTGTACAGGGCTTTCCCGACAGCTGCTGATCCCACGGATCGAGCTGTCGGCCCTCTTAGCCCCCTACCGTGCCAGGCCTGGCACGGCTACGGGGTTTCCAGCGCCCACCACGGGGAGGTGAGGGGATGCCGACGGGCCTGCGAGCGCACCCCCCTCCGGGGCCGCCGCCGCTGCGCCGCCGGCGGGCGCCTAGTGGTCTCACTTGTTTAGATCTAGTGCCTCGGGGATATGTGTATGATAAGTACTACATTTGTATGACTAATCATACACCAGGGTCTCGTAAAAAACTGGTCACCCCCACGCGAGGAAAAGTTAGTACTTTGTCAAACTTCAGGGGCGTGTACCCCAAAGTGTCCTTAGCTTAACTCCGTCGGCTCACGACCCAGGAAGGGGCGGAACCTGTTCGAACGGCTGATTTGGTCTGATGGCTTGTCGGCATACATCACAGCAACCACGAAAACGACCGTGACGCGAAAGGCATCTTTCTCTACCCGCACATACTCCCTTTTACGTCTAAAAGGTGGTGCGTGACGACAAGAACGGTACCAAAGCTATGGGACGGTCGGCGCGTCCGTCGGCTACTGTGTGGGGTGGTCAATTGCGTCGACATGCCGCTAGAACACGATCCCGCACGCAACTTTTACGCTAAACTAGACAAAGCTGGCAGTGCAACTCCCAGACCCACACAGATCATCTACACAAAATGCGTTGCAGTGCGAATGCCCTTTCAATCCCCCCGACTAGCTATGCAAATTCCATGTGCACTTACGGACGATGCGTTACTCGTACCATTTATTACAGAGGGTCGGTAGTGAGTGATACCGGTCCGCGGACTATCGAACTCACACTACCGAACTACCTTATATGGTGGGGTGCTTTCGCTAGCTATAGTTCGAACTTAATGTCACGGCCTACAAACGCAGAAAGCATACCCGACCACACCAACGACGACCTCGTTATGGAGCCTCGTTATGGCGAGTCTTCCGATGACGAGGGCGACCACGCTCCAAGAAAAACACCGTACCGGATCCCCGAGACGGCTATCTCCTTGACGTAGCGATGCTCCCACGTAGCGGTGCTTAAAGTCACCGTTGCAGTTTGCAACCCAAACATATTAGCGATGTGGGAGGTGTTGAGAATAATTACTGTGGCGATAATGTATGCCTAATTGGAATGCGTGGTGCTCTATATGTAATGGTGAAGGGGGGGGGGGGGGGGGGGGGGGGGGGGGAGAGCCTACATGTGACAAACGGACGAGTAGACATCTTGAAGCTCTCTATCATGCTTTCCCACGAGAACATACACGCCAACTTGCGTGCTTAACCATTCTTCATCACCTAATACTTGCCCTCGGGGATAGATTGAATGATGCTTATTGGTATTCATAGAAATGCAAATTGATAAGCCATGCATGGATAAAAACATGTAGCTCAACATGGCGTGTGCACCGAATGGCGAATGAAGTCAAAGATGCACGCATGACTATGTTGCGGAATGCTTGGTTCGGGCGTGTTTAAGGAAAAGAAGTTGAGAAAAGTCAATGTCATTAAGTTTCTATTGAATGTTGAATAGGCACTTACCTTCTTGCTGCACATAGCTACTTCACCGAAATCGTGAAGTACGCACAACCTCTTTCCCAAGGCCTTCCTCCCATCAGAAATCTACACCAGAAGCAGAGACCATGGTTTACCTTAGCACTGCAATGGATCACTTTAAAACTAGTGTGAACATGCGGACAAGTGACAACATGATAAGTGACAACAGTAAAATTAGTGACAACAGGCAAGTGCAAACGGCGCATAAGAGTTATGTTGTGTTACGTCCACTATAAAAGCTCAGGAGGCCTGGCGGCCTTGGCGTGCACTACGTCAACCCCTATCTCTAACTTTGAGGTGCCATGCTATATCGATACCTATGCTATATCTCAACAGTGTTGTGTGTCTATTTCGAAGAAAATCCGTGGATAGGTAGCGTGAGTGACTACTCATGCGATGGAGGTAGCTTAATAGATGTTCGTGCTCGACGACTACAACATATGCGTCACCTACTGTTGGAGCTTATCAAGTTTCACATTCAAACAACCCAGCCCTATTCGACCCGAATTATTTAGGAGCCTTTTCAGATTGCATACCAGTCGTTGGTCTCCAACGTGTTACAGGATCACGTTGTGTCAACCCAACGTCGGGACAGGTGATTACTATCCGGACCGTTATTCGGCCGAACCGAAAGATCCCAAGAAGAACGCGTCCACACCCTAAACAACACTGAACGCTCCGAAAACGGTCACAGCAAATGAATATGCTACCTCAAGTGCAACCTCGACGAGGGTATCTTGCAGAGTACTTCCTTTCTGTGCGTTGAGTGTGGGACTTTGCAATTAGCGCCCCGCGCACGGCACGACAGCGATTGGCTAAGAACACCAAATGCTACTCGACCTCCTAGCTTTTGGTGACATAAGGCGGGTCCGTACGGAATAAATACGCCCCACGGCCGCACCTCTAGTATCTTGAACCCTTCCCTCCCCCAATACTCAGCGGGCGTGGTGCACCATACCTTATGATAGGGATGGTCGCTCGATCTGTAGCCGAAGTCGGTGGTGCAGACGATACTGAGCTTAGGCGTGTCTGCCGCTACTTTAGATATTCACTCACTGTACATAGCGGTATTTAACAGAAAAAGTACTGATTATGAAAACGCGTAATCATACAGGCCGATGTATGATATATCATATCATACACATATCCCCGAGGCACTAGAGCTTTGCAAACATAACTACCATGTGCACGTTACTATAATCAATAGCGGTTTATGTTACCGTTAACCACGGCGCGTCGCCCCCCCGAGCACAACTAACTTGTGCTTGAGGAGCTACGCGACCAACCACTTCACGACCTTCACCAACGGTGTGCTCTAGCTAGGACGAGCCTCATAAGTCAGCGTCTACCTATAGCCCTAGCACTCTCTGCTTGCGCTCGCCATTTTAGGCTCGCGCAATTGCAGTCACGACTCCCGTAGTCGTTTAGGGTGTCAGCTTACATCGTCCCATGCCTCGCACTCGAGCGAGCAAGGACACTTCTCGTTCCTAATCTTTTTCCGTCCGATATGCATCCTTCTCGCCCAACCAGCGAGTCTACCAAGCCCGCCGACACATCCAACATCGCGGTCCAAAAACGAACCGTTGTTGCAGCCGAACGTAGCTCGTTTCAAGAGCATGTTCACAAAGCGGACTAAAGCATGTTGTGTTCCAATGAAAAATAATACACGTCTCGCGAGCCGTGTACCGGCCAAAAAGGAATACGGCTTGGCCGAAACGTAACATGGCTCGCGGCATGGAGCCGCGTACATAGAGGATGTGCACGGCTCTAGCGCCTAATATATTCAGCAGTATACCCCGCACGTCGCGTCGCGCATGGCTCTTCCCCTTATCTAGCCGGCAACATTCTCCGCGCATGATCCCACCACCCATAGCCCCGTCAATAGGCGCGCAAGCACAGCCCGCCCAACATGTCTCGGCGCAAACGTTCCGAAGAGGAAGACGCACAAGCCGGAACTTGGCATTGGACATAGGCGGAGAAACACGTTGCCCTTGAAGCGTCCGTCTCTGCCTCGGAGCTGGGGCCCACGACGAAAGAGGCGCCCGATGGTGGCTTGAAGGGGATGGAGGTGCCTCTTTGCGAGCGTGTCGCAATTCTCTCCAAGCGGTTCAAAAACGATCCTACCGTCACTAAAGACAGTAAAAAGATCCGAAGTACTACTAAAGTACTGCTGACGTTAAAAATATAGGGGATGGGTCGGTAGCTCGGATGAGCAACGCCGACCGTCTTCGCTCCGGGCTTGGCCTCCCTATGAGTGATAGACTGGTGACCACAGGGCCCGTCGGACGACGGGCATCGATCACCTCTCCCCACCCGAGCCTAGCTCACCCCAGGTCAGTGGATCCGTAGGCACATCAGACGGTACACACTCCAAGGCGCAGCTTTCACAAATTTGAATTCGGTTCACATGCCGGAATCTGCGCCACCTACATCTCAAACATTCCGAGTACTCCGTCCAATACTACGACACTCGTGCGTATCAACAAGATTACAAAAATCACTCTCCCACGGAGCCGGCGCACTCTCACGCGCCCCTCCGAGCGTCCGGACGTTCCCATCAGACGTCCGTGAAAAACAAACCCAGGTCCCATCAGACCTGGTCGTGTGCCGCCAACACACGCTGACCACCTCTAACCCTCTCTCTCTCCACTCCAAATCCACCACTTACACACACATCGACACCCACCTTACGACCACTATGTCATCACCTTCCGCCCTCCCGGAATCATACAAACAGGTACTCCTCAAAGACCGCCCCACACCCCTCTTCGCGGAAGACCACATCGGCCCCCGCAACCGCCTTGTGGGTCACCCACTCGCTCCTTTCCTCACAGCCCCACAGCTCACACATGCGGACTACGGACGAGGCACACCCCTGGAACCCACGCCGGGCACAGGGCTTCAAACTCCCCTGGTCCTCTCCACCCCGACGACGGCCCCCGACCTTGGAGGGGCCGTTGACCTCTCTGCTCGCCTGATCGACTCCTACCTACTGACAGGCCAGTACTCCACCGCCCCTCCTGACACTGCCAGCTTCTGGCTCCACGGTGTGTTCCTACCAAACACGCCGTCTTCCTCACTTATGCTCCTCTCCGCCTGCTCCCTCGCTCGACGCTGGCTTCTCGAAAAAGTTCACGCCCTAACCGATATTCCGGCCCGCGCGAAAAATATAATCGGTCGGGAACTCGCCCATCGTGCGAAATGGACAGCCTCAGTCAC
>JAPMLY010002851.1:0-34919 GCA_026401115.1 Tetraselmis chui | reverse complement strand
CTGCAGTTAATTCCTCTCCATTGTGAAAGTCTGTTGGTTGTTCAACGGCTGACGTAAGTTCAATGACGTAAAATTCAGCATGACGTCCTCTGCTACGGCACGTCTTGCGCATGAGTTTCTGAGTAGACGACAGCATTAGACACTCAAGGCGTCGTTCCTCGAGTGTAGTCTCCACAGCTGTGCCATCCATCAGTGTAAAAACCCTGGTTGTACCAAACTGTAAAGAGGCATGTTCGTCATCAAGCCATGGTAAACCCAGGATTAAATCAGCTGCACGTAAATCACGTAAGACGTAAAAAGTCCGGTGAAATTCGTGTCGAGCCAGCTCAAAAGTAATATCGCAGACTGTCGAAGAAGTCACTCGTTGTCCGTTGGCGAGCCGAACTGGGGTCTTAGACGATGACTTCCGAGTCTGTAAAGCAAAGCGTCGTATTAAGTCCTCTGACACAAAATCAAGTGTCGCAGCGCAGTCCACTAATCCAGAAATTTGGTGTCCGCCATCAGGAGTTTTCACAGTCAGCTCGGTTCGAATTAACGGGTGAGCTTCCGTGAGATCAGTCAGTAGAGCTGTAGCTGGCGAAGAAAATTGTTGCAGCGTAGCGATGGACGGTTCCGTTTCGTCAGGAGGTACAGGTACCGAGTCAGGTTGATCAGATGTTGTAGGTGTTGTCGAGTCGTAAAACGCACAATCTGTGTCGACTAACCACAGTTGTACATGCCAAGGAGCTGGAGCAACCACCTCCTGTTGCGTTGGGTTCTCCAGTGAGTGACGAGTAAAAAGCTGTGTCCTTGCTGGGAATTCTTGATAGAGTTTCCAGTTCTTAGTCAGTTGAGTAAATTTCGCCCACTTCGGTAGTACAAAAACAGCCATCGTAGATGTCGGAGATGTTCGACGACAATCCTCAAAATGCTGTGCAATCGGCTCAGCTAACTCCCAGGGTGGGTTGATGAACACCCGTTCTCCTGTCAAGTCCCTCTCAAGAATCGAGTCACTCGGCGAACAGTGAGGTAAATCACCGTGCGAGATTAGACCTTCATCATCAGCACATCCCTCCAAAGTGAAGTTGAATCGTGCGTGCAGAGGGTCAAAAACAGAGTCAACCAGTTTCCAATCAAATGAACGTCTGGTTACATGTTTACGACTCTGTCTCTGCTTAGTATGACGACGACCTGCTACTAGCGTTGCAGGTGTCGCGACTGTAGTCGTTGGAGATGCCGAAGGTGTTTCGACGACCTCTGTCGCTAACAGTGTCTCAGAACGAACAGTAGATGTAGCCGGCTGCTCCAGTTCGCTGGTAGAACAGCCTTGCCACCATCATTGCTTCTTTGACTGCTGAGGCTCCATCGGTGCCTTGCCCTTCCACTCCGGGCACTGGAACAGTCGGTGTCCCCTCTTGTGACACTTGAAGCAGAGTCCCTCGTCCATATGCTTCTTGCGCTCCTCAGGGGTCATGGCATCAGCGAGAGTCTTAAAGTCAACGCGGCCAGGGTTTGTAGATGGTTGACCACGCTCACCACCGGTGTTGCCTCCACGACCGCGTCCACGACCACGTCCACCACTGTTGCGCTTCCATATCTTAGAGGCTCCAACAAGGGGGTCAACTAGGTTGCGTTTCTTAGTGGGTTGTCCGGTCGGGCAAGCTGTAAATCTCACGTTACCAAGTTCCGGGGAATCAGTCACGACATCGTTCAGGAAATTGTGGAGCTCGACCAGAGTGAGATTGTAACCCCTCTGAGCTCGGTGTGACTTCGCTTGATTCTTCAACGTTAAGTTGCCCAGTCCGTTAGTGAAGCGTACACACTGCACATCAGCTGTCAGGTTCTGACGTGAACGACGTAAGAAGTCGTTGTACTGCTTCGTGTAGAGAGCATAACTCATGGTGTGAGTCCGCGTAAGGTTTAGCAAAGCGTTAATTGCGTCATCCTGGATGTTAGGAAGAAACGTGGTCTTGCGTAACTCCGCAAAAAGCTGGTCATAGGTAGACAGAATAGCTGCTTGGGTTTTACGAATCAACCACCACCCATTGAGATGTCCAGAGAACTGAGACGTAACCCAGATAACTCAGTCGTAAGAGTCAGCCGTAATACCCAGCATTGGCGCCCGCCGGCGGCGCAGCGGCGGCGGCCCCGGAGGGGGGTGCGCTCGCAGGCCCGTCGGCATCCCCTCACCTCCCCGTGGTGGGCGCTGGAAACCCCGTAGCCGTGCCAGGCCTGGCACGGTAGGGGGCTAAGAGGGCCGACGGCTCGATCCGTGGGATCAGCAGCTGTCGAGAAAGCCATGTACATAGGGCTTTTGAAAAAAATAATTTCTGTGCACTACCGGCGCCAAGATCTCCCGCTCGGCCCGTCCGATATGTTTTTTCGCGCACAGATACTCCTAGATACAGCCTTACTTTTAGGAGTGGGACCTGTACTACGGCAGCGTTTGATGGCGAGGAGGGTACGGCCGGATCAGCGGTGGGAGGCGGGTGTTGGAGCTGGTGGTCGCCAGCCGGGAAGCAGCGCCAGGAAAGGGCGCTCGCTAGCTATCGACCAGCCCTGTGCCGGTCGAACCTTACCGAGGGGTGAGGCGAGACATGGCACAGGACGGTGGCTAGTCGCAGACGGAGGAGCGGCTACAGGAGGCGGCGGCGATCCTCAGGATCAGCCGCCGCCGAAAAGCCCTGTACGGAGGGCTTTTTTGGACACTAAAATAATGTCCGTACCCGGCGTCGCGCAAGTTGGGGAGCAGCACCAGGGTAGGGCGCTCACTAGCGCGCCGCTACGTCCTCTAGCGTCTTCTCCCGGGGGGAGGAGCCAGCTGGGACGGCAAGGAGGACAGTCGCGACGGGAGGAGCGACACGATCTGGCGGCGACGACCCTTTGGGTCGGCGCCGCCGGAAAACCCGGCACGGAGGGTTTTGCTTAATTCCGGGCGCCCGCGGCCCGCCGGATCCGGCTACGGTGACCTGCCCCCCCCCCTCTTCGACACCCACTACCCCGACAGACCTTAATACTCCTAGGAGTCCTTGAGCGTGGGCCCGGGTGAGCGCGGAGGCCCCCGCTCAAGAACAGGCTGCTCGGTGGACGCGCGATCAGAGGGGGGAGGGTACGGCCACAGGCCGGAAAACCGACAGGTACCCGGGTACCAGACAGAGAAAAAACCGGGGAAATGAGCCGGGAAAAATCAGGCGCGGAGGCAGGAGCGCTAGTTTTTTCTATGTATGTGCGTCTCGGTCCCCCCCACCTGTCCTCGAGGTGATGGGGGACCTCGACACGGAGGACCGCCGCGTCGATGGACGCGGCAAGACCTTGGGGCGGGGTTTACGGGATGGAGCGGCGGGATCGACGAGCGACCGCGCGAGGAGGGGTTTTTTGCCAGCCTTTCCCCTCCTACCTTCGGCAAGACCGAAGTCACGCGGGAGCTAGATTAGGCTGGCCCGTCGTCCCTCCCGAACGCCGACCGGCCTAGGCCGGTCGACACCCCGGTTCGGCGGAAGCGGGCCGTGCATCGTGAAGGTCGAGCAGCAGTTTAGTTTTGCATTTCTAGACAAGTGGATTTATTTTTAGATCTGTTTTTCTTGATTACAAAATTATTACGCTGTTACTGCTTAGGCGGGGGGACTGTGGCAATTACTGCGGTTGCTTACAGTTTTTTAACTCCCGAGGAACGTCGGCACACATTGCAGATAGGTGTGTCGATAGGTGTACCTGGTCGAAGAGACCCGGGCTAAACTCGCTTATAAGTCCTGCATGGCTTGGTAGAGAGGCCCGAGAGACAGCAGTCGGTCCAGTTTGCCGGCACATGTTGTAAACAATTTCCAATTTCCAATTTTACCCAGCATTAGAAAACGTTGTGGCTGAGCTTCAAGCCAATCCTCTAGTTCATTAGCGTTGCGACCATACTGTAACGGGGAGTTAATCGCAGCTTTACGCTGCGTCTCAGTAAGGGTCACATGTAGGCCAGCCAAGTTCCGGGTAGGCATCGGCATTCCCACGCGTAAGTCTGTCGGTGTTTCTCCACTCAGCTGATTGATGTGCCCACGAATAAGCAGCCACACAGGACCAGAGTCGACCGTCGTAAACCGGGAGAACATGAAGAACTGTCTCGGAATAGACGTGTCGTCTTGAAAAATCGGGCTGTGTGAGTAGACTGCTCGACAAAAAGTCTCCCATGGAGTCACGTAACCGAAGTGAAGTAACTCGCTCTTATGCTTCTCAGCACGAAGTAACCCTGTCTTAGCGGGCGTAAAGTTCAGACCGTCAATATTAATTGATTCCGGGACGACGTAAGTACCATCCGGATTAATTGTCGACTGTGTTGTTACAGCCTGCTCAACCTGAGCAGGTGTACGTAAGTGGCTCGTAGCAAACAGGACAGGGACAGAAGCCGAGTACACGTAAACAAGCTGCAAGCCTTCAGGTAACGCGACTCGAACAGGAGCGTCACTCAACAGCGTCAAATCATCCGGTGTCAAAATGAGACCGGTTTCCTCGTGTAACTCACGAACAGCAGCGTCCACAGGCTCTTCGTTAGGTAAGACAGAGCCAGTCGTGAACCAAGTTTTACCGGTACGAGGTTCACGTTGTAATACCAGCTTCACATCCGACAGTTTAGTTCCTCCAACATGAATTACCAGCACCACGTAATGTCCAGGTCCTATAGAAGCCATCTCGAATCAATCAGGCAACGTCGAGCGAATCAATGAGCAACGAAAACGTGCGTCGACCAGAGAGCTCCGAAACCAATGTGGCGGTTAGCCTCGTCAAGCTAAACGCTAGCACAAATCAGTTCTAATCTGTCTAGTTCTGTCGTTGCGAGATGGCAAAATGATGTTGTCGAGAGACGATGGTGAAAGATGTTTCACTGCTGTACTTAAGTAGTATATGTTGCAAGTGAACAAAGGAATTGTTAAATGGTTCTGTCACCTCCCTCTACTGCACAGGGATTAAATAGGTTTCTGCCCAGATTGCTTACGCCTGCAAGCTACGCTTACGTGTCAGGCGTTAGGGCTGTCTAACCGTCGTCATCTGTCCTAAGACGCGGCTTGCCTAGCATTGGGTTTCACGACGCGGCCTCTTCTGCATCGAAGAGCTCGCTCTAGCGCGTCATCTGGCTAGTTAGATTAATTATGCATATCTGTACGTACCGGGAGGTACTGGTCGTACTGTAGCATCAGTGCCCTTATAAATATTGCAGTAGCGACGTACCCACGAATATACGTCCGTCCTGTGGAAAAGCACGAGTTGAAATCCGTAACGAGTACTTGTACAATGTCTTGCAATGTACTGTTGCATGACTGTACTCGTCACACTATGTGGCCACATATGTCAACTATGCTTTTTCGGTGCGCCGGTAAAGCGCACGCCTAATACGCGGAAGGTCGCGGGTTCGATACCCGGTGAGGTCGATCATTGTATGTAGGCGTGTCACGGCCCAAGAAGAACCCCCACCTTCCACATTAGTGTCGTAGATTGGTACATATGTGGTATGTGGCCACATATGTCAACTATGCTTTTTCGGTGAGCCGGTAAAGCGCACGCCTAATACGCGGAAGGTCGCGGGTTCGATGCCCGGTGAGGTCGATCATTGTATGTAGGCGTATCACGGTCCGAGAAGAACCCCCACCTTCCACACCACCAACTCGACATCGGGTCCGGCATAATCAGATTTTCATTGCGTTAGTCAACACCACGAGATCCGATTCCGAAAACCCGCCCATAGTGGAGATCGACTCATACGAATTGTGCAATTGGACCGCACACGGTAAAGTAGAAGTGGCAACATTCAGTAGTTCTTGTCGGATGAGACAGTACAAGAGACTCAACGACTCGAATTCGTAATCAGTAATCAGGTTGGCGAGGGTCGCAGTGACAGAAGCATAGTGAGATATCTGGAGATACATGTACTCCTGCACGGCACGGGTTAGTTCGGCGTCGAGCTCGAGGGACGGTACATTAAGCCCCCCAAACTCCGCAGGGAGGGAAAGCTGTCGTTTAGCACAATTTAGTTTATCGAGTGTTTGTGCGTCTAGAGAAACGCCCAAGATTCGGTAAACTGCTGCACGAACGGCCCTATGTGCAATAGCAAGGTACGGTCGGCGGATATCAGGGGGGAGGGTGTGGAGCAAGAACCCATAGCGGCGTACCGCACACGTGATCATTAAGCGGAAAGCGGCGTGTGTCCCTCCGAAGTCCGACATAGCAGAGCAAACGATCTTGTCCAAGAGGAGTTGATGAGCCTCAACGCTGTCTTTTAGCCACCAATGAACATAGTTCTCATTATGAGATGCTGGAGGGCCGTCTACCATCAAGAAGTCCATCGCCAAAGGGGCTCCAAGGTTGTTAGTACCCGTAACAACGGGGACCATCGCCCGTATCACCTCGACAAGTTCGAGGGCCGTATCCGGAGGTACCATGCACAAAGATTTGATTGGTTGAACATTCGAGCACACTTTCCCCGGTTCTTCCGTAGCCACCGTAGTCGCAGTCGGGACGAAAGGCGGTTTGATCAAGTACACTCCATCGTCAAAAAAGGCTTGGATCGCCGCTGAATCCTTGCACCGTTCTCCAATATTCCGGAGGGGGTGCTGATCGCCAAGTCGAACAAAAGCGGGCCAAGAGGATCTCCTTGTCGGACACCCGTGCGAGACTGACCCGTGCCGTGCAGGAGCGAAGCATCGTTGGGGTCGAAATAATACACCGTGGAGTCCCGTGAATATATCATCTAACCAATGGGATAGTGGGATGCAAGTAATGGTTCTTGTAGAGCTCCGCAAGGATACTCCGGCGGGAAATGGTGTTGAAGGCGTTTTCCAAGTCCAAGCTTAGAAGGCTGCAATCATGAAAAGCTTGTAGGCCAATGCGAGTGGTATGAATGGCTCGCTCGATACCAACTTTGGTGAAAACCGATCTTTGTACATGGCCCATGTGGTCGGCCGCAACAGTCGCTATCCGCGCTATGGCGTGACAATGAGCTAACCGCGACAAAACGTTGCCTGCAGCAAGCGGCCGAGCTTTAGGAGCTTCACCCCGAAGGCGAGTGGCGTTGCGGTCGACCCCGGTTTGCTTGTGAAGAGCCCACCACGTCGCACTCGCCAACAAGCTCGCCGCAGCCTCGGAAATGTTTCCCGCCGAGTAGCGGTTAACACACTTACGCCATGCCGGAACATTCAAGTCACGGAAATGTTCCCATCGCCAGCCATCAACGTGGGGGGTTGACAAGCGAGGTGCTTTTCTCAAGACAAGGAGCATAGACTCCTCCCATATTTTGAGGCTGTCACGGTCGTCTAAATACGTGAGAGGTGCGCGCGCCGGGGGGGTCAAGGGGTCGGGGAGATCACAGTTTGGGTGGGGAGTACCGGGCGGAGGATGCAACCGCTGAAGAGCGGCCAAAGCCGCGTCCGCGTCCTCCACCATTCCGAACTCGGCTCCTTCCAGGGCCATACGGGCCCGTCGCAGCTGGCCAACTTCCACTAGCTCACGGGCCCGACGGAAGGCAACACGGCGTCGGAGGTCACCTTCAGAGAGGTGAGTCGGTGAGTGGTGCTACTCCCGTTGAATGTCTTGGGCCCGGCGACGACAAGAGCCCCCCCACCCCGGCCCCGACCGCCGGGGCGTCTAGGCACGGAACCCCCCGAGCATGCACGTGCAAGCTCACCTCCATCTCGAATATCACGGAGAAGGGTGTCAAAGTTCGTGAGTCCGTCCTCTCCGGACCTAGAGAACCAGAGTCGGACTCGACGTTAGACAAGGGAGAGGATGCGACCACCGACCGCCGCCGGGAACGGTCGGAGGAGGGGGCCGCCAAAGAGGTCAATTGCCATAAAAGCTCCATCGGCCCGAGAGTCCGTGGAGGGAAGGGAGGTCGCATCTTCGAGGGTGTCTTGTAGGGCAGAACGTAGGTCGTCTCTCGCTGTCGCACAACCCCCCCGGGCCACAGTGACAGTTTGAGCTCTAGTAGACAAGCGATAGGGTCGTTGTCGGAGCACCATGAGGCAGGAGCAGCAACGCGAGGGGGGGATCGGAGAGCAGCCTCTCGGCGGAGTGCGGCAGCAGATGAGGACTTAAAAGCTTGTCCATGAGGTAACGGGGGTCCATCATATGGAGGGGGGGGGTGAGGGGGTTGAGCTCCGGTTCGGCTCGGGGTGGGGAAGGGAGTGAAGCCAAGGGGGGGAATCCACCCCAAGCCGAGGGGGGGGCTGACAGCTATTCGGAGGGGGCATGGTCCAATGAGCGGAGGACGGGAGCTGCCAACATAGTCGTGAGACAACATTGGAGAAACGGGAGCGGCCACACACTCTAGGCATGGAGCGGTAAGAGGGCAAGCTTGGGTGGCAGATAGAAGGTGGTCGCTCGAGGCACAAAGGGAAAACAAGGCCGGAGAGGAGGTCGCAAGGTGGCGAGCTTCGCGACGGTGTGCGGAAGTAGAGGGGCCATTGCCAGTTATGAAGATGTCAGTGTGTTTGGCGAAATTAGAGCGCCACTTACGGAAAGTAAACCGTATGCCACACGGGGCGCAAGTGTAACATTTCCCCCGCGACGGGAACAGAACACCCGATGCACTTATGCCCGGCTCCGACCAAGAAGCTCCGGCCTAAGCACCAATAGCAGCAGCCGCAACTCGCCGGCTTCCAACAGCACCATGTGGCCGCCAACCAGTTGCAGCCCTCCGCCCGGCAACAGAAGCACTCTGCCCATTGGCACCAGCAGCTGCAGAACCGGCACCGCTGTCAATCCTCTGCCCACGGGCCGTGGCAACAACGGCTAATCGCTTACCATCACTTGTAGGAGCACCACTAGCAGCGACATCACCGGCTAGAGCTCTCTGTCCAACAGCCCATGCAGCAGCAACCGGGCGCGGGCCAGCACAGGCAGCTGCATAACCACCACCAACGGCCCTACCACCAGTCACTGTTTGTGCCCATAAGCAACAACACCAACACTACCAGCTCGGCGCGAGCCAGCCCCGGCAGCCGCAAGTCCCACAGCGGCAGCAATAATAAATGCAATAGCAACATTAGCTGCAGCACCACTCGCCGCAACCCTCTGCTCATGGACACTAGTAGCAACGGCCGAGCGCCAACCACCACCAACAGGTGCCAAGGCGTCCCCGGCAGCAACACGACCAGCCCCTTGTCCATCATGCCCACTAGCAACATGTTATCACGAACCAACTCCGGCGGCTGCTACAACACCGACGGCCCCACCAGTAACGGCAGCAGCCGGTCGTCAACCAGCACCATAACCCACCCCCGGAACACCGCTATATGTAGTAGTACCACTAGTTGCAGCCCTCTGCTTACGAATACCATCAGCCGGCCGACATCCAACATCAGCACATGCAATAGTAGTACCATTAGCAACACTAGCAACACCAACATCAGCAGGGCCAAGCCCACCAACATCGGTATCAACAGCAGCGGCATAGTGCCGTGAGAGGTGGCTCCACCAACAGTAACACCGCCAACATCAGCAGCAGCAGCAACAACAATAAGTGCAACCGGGCGAAGCCCACCAGCATTTGCAACAGCAGCATCAGCTTGGTGCCATCTAGCAGCAAGAGCTTCCCTTGTAGCAGCAGCCGCAGTAGCACCCACAACAAGAGCTTGAAGCCCACCATCATTAGTAGGAGCTCCAATAGCCGGACCACCAGTTGCAGCCCTCTGCCTACGAACACCAGCAACCGCCCGCCAACCAACATCAACACATGCAACAATAGTACGAACAGCACCATCAGTAGCAGCGGCAACATCATCACCAACAACAATTGGACTACGCCCTCTAGCGGCAGTAACTGCAGCAGCAACATTGTGCCATTCAACAACAGTGGCTCCACTTGTAGAAGCAGCACCACAAGTACCACCAGGTGCAACAGCTGGCCTAGAGCTGGCACCGGTGGCGACTACAACACGAACAACAACGTCACCAAACGCCTTACCATAAGCGTCTCTATGTCCACTAATAGGTGCCGCAGCAGCCAGCCGCAAAACAGCACTAGCAGACCCAGAGACCCCCCACATGTAGCACCCTCACTACCAACAGCAGCGGCACTATCAGCAGCAATTGCAGCAGCAAAAACACCCCCAGTTGCAGCCCCCCGCACACCAACAGGAACACGGTGTCCTCCAGTAGAAACAGCAACCTCCGATCGCCAACTAGCACCAGCGCTCGTGTAGAAGCATGAGCAGATGCACCCTCCGTAGCAACACCAGTAACACCAACACCCCTAGATGCGGCCATGCACACGCAAGTACCACCAGCAACACCCGACCGCCGACCAGCAGCCGCAGCACCACTACCACTAGCAGCAGCAACAACGGCGGCACCAGCACTACCAATATCTCTACGTCCGCCGGCTGCTGCAACAACAGGAACAACAGCCGTGCGCCGACCAACACTACCACCACCACCACCATGAACGGCGGCACCAGCACTACCAGCATCTCTGCGTCCGCCGGCTAATGCAGCAACAACAACAGCAACCGTGCGCCGACCATCACCACCACCACCACCACCACCACCAGCAACGGCGGCACCAACACTACCAGTATCTCTACGTCCGGCGGCTGTTGCAACAACAACAACAACAACAGCCGTGCGCCGACCATCATCGGCAGCCTCCCTCGAACTAGCAGCGGCGGGGGCAGCCCGCCGCCCACCAGCAGTAGCCCTAGCAGCCCGCCGCCGAGCAGCAGATTTTTCCGTCCGACTCGTAAGAGGGCGACGGACGGCTCAAGTGGCGCGCAAAACAGATGCCCAAGAGCCACCGAGAGGGGGTAGAGACAAAGCATATCGAAGAGGGCATGGCGCATTATGACGAGGAGTGGCGCGGCGCCCCGATGCGGAAGTACGGACAAGGGATACAAGGGGGCAAGCATCAGACGACGCACGGACCGTAGCACGGGCCCGACGAACATCAGAATCGCGACGGGGAGGTCCAAACGCGGAGGACCGGGCGAAAGGGGAAAGAGGAGAGGGAGAAGCCATTCGGAACGGCCCGGGAACAAAACGCGAAGGCCGGTCAATGGCCCGGTCGTCGGCTATGACAAGGCCTAGGGAGCAACGTAGATCGCTTCAAAACACGCAGAGCCACCCCCTGCCCCGCTTCCCCGCTACGAACATGGAGGAGGGAGGGAGGGTAAGGAGTAGGCGGGGCCGACCTGCATGGGCGCCGACGAGGTCCGATCCAGGCTGTAGATGATAAGAATGCTCCGATAATAATCGAAATGCTACTTCCCATGAGATTTTCATACAAGAAAGAGAAGTGGAAATAACCAAGCAAAAAGGAAAAAGGAGGAAAAAAACGTGGAGTTTTCTGAGTGCAGTGGATGTAAGCATAACGAACTTGTGTTGTACTGCGTACTACAACGGAGCGACAGAAAATGCAGGTTTTCTAGGCGCGCAGCACTAGGCTTTAAGGCAGCGACTTGTGGGTCGGTAGCCATTCTCCCTTAAGTAAGATTGATTGGCAATCTCGTTTTCCCCTTGCAATGGCCTCCCGGCGGGCTTTCTTCCCTACCTTACGGGTTATGCTCCCGGTGCTCCACTTCGCAACACCGAACAATGAAGACACTGCGGGCCCATCGGGGCACGCCCCAGCCACTCCCGTAACGATTGCGTCGGAGCGTTACCTCGCCGCCTGGGAATCCAAGATTCAAATCGCCGCCAAGACTTTATTGTCGCTGCTCCAGAAGCGACTTAATAACGGAAGACCTTGAAGCCGCTACGGAAGTGAAGCCGGACCTGGACGCAGCTAGAAGCCACCTCCACGACCTAGAGGGACGCATGGACGTGTATGTGTTGGAAGCTTCGCGCGCTCGGCCGGACCCACAAGATCGCATAATTGGAAAGCGGCATGCTCCCTCCCGTTCTTCCAGGAGGCACACAACCAACGGGTCGGACGATGAGGAGGCTAACACCGATGCCCACGCTCGCCCGCGTGCCCTCCCTCGCACCCTTCCGGTGCCGCGCGACGGATATTTAGACAAATTCGGTAAGGTCAACCGCATACGCACGGACTGTTTAAATTGATTGTCCCTCTTATACTAGACGATGTGGGTTATTTATAAATAGCTAGTTCGGGACGACCCCGATCGGGACGAAGCGGTATTTATGTTTTCTATTGTCGACATTAAGACACTTAGCGACGCTTCGGGCAGCGCCATAACTTGAGCTCGCCTAATTCGTAATTCCCTTCGTGCAATTTATGAGGAAGCTATAGTGCTCTACCTCAAGCATAACCATCGTTACCCCACGGCAGATGTATACACATGCGGCGCCCGCCGGCGGCATATCGGCGGCGGCCCCGGAGGGGGGTGCGCTCGCAGGCCCGTCCGCACTTACCTCTACCTCCACGCGGTGGGCGTTGGTAACCCCGTAGCTGTGCGAGGCTGGGCACGGTAGGGGGCTAAACGAGGTACCGGCAGTTGCGATCTTCGCGATCAACAGCTATCTGGAAGCCATGTACGGAGGGTTTTGGAAATCGTAATATCCGTACACCGGCACCGGGATCTCCCGCTCGGCCTGCCCGATATGCTTTTTCGCGAATAAATACTCTAAGATACTCCCATGATAAGGAGGCGGGGGTATAATCTGTGAAACATTTTATGGGGCAAAGGGTACGGGTGGATCACTGGTAGGTGGAGGGTGTTGGAGCTAGCGGCGGACAGCTGGGAAGCAGCGCCGGGGAAGGGCGCTCGCTACTCGCCGACTAGCCTCATGCGGTCGAGCCGACCCAAGGGGGGGCAGCACGACACCAATAGAGAGGAGGACTGTCGCGGAGTAGGGCTGTCGCGACGGGAGGAGCGGCGTGGTCCGGCGGCAACGATTCTCAAGATCAGCCGCTGCCGGAATTTTTGTGCGGAGGGTTTTGCTATAATGTCCGTACCCCCGCGGCTTTTTTGGATCCGGCAATGGTGACCATGCCCTACCCCACCGCTACCCGCTATCGACAGGCACACCTAATATTAGAGAGTGCGAGCCCGGTCAGCGCATAGGCTCGCACTCGAAACAAGGGTGCTCGACGGGCGCGCGGTTGGTGGGCGGACGGCACGGCCGCCGGCTGATTCTCCATATAGGTACATGTTAAACCGTGCACACACGATCAGTATGGAAGGTAGCTAACGCACACTTAGTTAAAGTCACGGTCACGTAAATAGGACATTCACAGAGACAACCATCCCGAGGCGTGGTGTCGGAACAACAGAAGTGAGAGAGATGTAGCCTAATCAAACAAGTTATCGGTATGTCCGATCTAGACATGTACTAATCATATCTAGAATAGCTTACAATAGCTATCTGCAACTAATAACTAGAAGGTATTACTTGCAACACTCCCCCTGAAGGTAGCTACGGTGTGAATCGTTGCATTGGGTCTTCTCCTCCAAGGACTGCACTTCGGTGTCTTGTCAGTGCAGGTCCTGGTAGAGGCTTGGTGAATATTTCGGCCACCGTTTGGTCAGTGGGGAGGTACCTCAATTTAATAGTTCCGTGCTCCACGTGGTCCTTTTGAGGAAGTGCCACTTCAGACCGATGTGTTTAGTTATCTCGCTGACCAAGGCAATCTGAGAGTACGCAATGGCACTTTGGTTGTCCTCCCATATGGTGGTGATTTCGGTGATAGGGGCGTTGAAGATCTCCCCCATAAGTCGGCGGAGGTGGAGTCCCTCCTTGGTAGCGTCAGCCGCGGAGTAGTACTCGGCTCCACACGTGGATTGAGCCACACAAGTCTTTTGTTTGGACTTGTAGCTGATCTGCCCGCGTCCGAGAGTGAACAGATGGCCCGAACGAGACTTGCGGATGCTTTTGCCGTTTGCCCAGTCACCGTCGGCAAAGCTTGCAAGTTGAAGATTGTGGTCCGTGCCTCCCCCTCAACGTCAGGCGCATGTCGATGGTGCCATGGAGGTATTGAAGGACCTTTCTCAGAGCCTGCAGGTTTGCGTCCGTGGGGGATACTTGGGCGGAGCCAAGGATGCTCAACGCAGTTGAGACATCGGGACGCGTGCAAACTGCCGCGTACTAGAGGCTGCCCAGTAGGCTTGGGTAGACGTCCTTGGCCTGTTGTAAGTAATACCGTATACGTATTAGTTGCAGATAGCTACTGTAAGCTACTCTAGATATGATTAGCACATGTCTAGATCGGACATACCGATAAACTGTTTGACTCGGTACAGAGCCGTCGCTAGGCTACAGCTCTCTCACTTCTGTTGTCCCGAAACCACGCTTGAAGGCTGGTTGTCGCTGTAACTGTTCCGTTTGCGGGACTGTGACTGTAACTACGTTTGCGTGAGTTATCTTCCACACTCACTGTGTTTGCATGGTTTAATAGGTTATGGGCCCCCGCCTCACGTCACTCCCGCGCGACAACATGGTTCGGCGAGCTGCGATCGACAGCTCTCCCGCAGAAGGCAAGTTTCTATAGACACCTAGTACTTTCACCTTGTAGTCGGCGGTATCGCCAGTATAATCTGCGATTTAAAACCCGCCACCACCCCTCTTAAGTCAGCTACTCGACGGCGATAGCCAGCCACCCACACCGACGCACTCGTCGTGTGTGGACAGGGTGCACACATGTCCAAGCTGGAGAACGGGGGGGCGCACTATCGGGTGAATACGCATCCACAGGTTGCACGACAGCTGTAGCTTACCTTTTTATTTTTATATTATCTTAGCGACTCAGCCGCCAGCGCAGCGCTCCACCTGTCCTGGCCTTGGCCTCGACTTGTGCCCCACACTGGGTGGAGGATACAGAAAAGGTGCTTTGAGACACCCCGGGGCTACGGGCCGAGGGGTCGGCGGGCATCAGGCCGTCTCTCTGAAACCACTGTTAGGCACGAGTCCGGCTAGCGGTTTTTACCGCTGCCTGTTTTTTATTCTGCTCTTTCTTTTTCGCCCTCTGTCGAAATGGCGCCGAAAATTCGCTCTGCCGACTCTCCGCCTGTTTCGTCTCCTGATTCTGTCAGAGTTGGGAACGGATAGTTACACGGAGGTCGTGTCGGCCCCACAAGGGGGCCGGCTGTGGTGACTAGAGAAGTGGGAAGAGAGAGATGGCGGCCGGCGAAGGCACCGGCACGGCCGGCCGACCGCCACTAATAATAGGGAATAGAGTACCGCTAATAGCATAACACTAAGTACTAGAATGACAAATAGCTACATTGTACATAAGTACTATGCAACGGGATGCTAGTGCTAACACCCCCCCTCAAGGTAGCCGAGGTCTTGACGTCGTCCTAGCTTGCGTTGAGGAAGGTGTCATCTTGGTCGAAGGTGTAGTGCTTTAGCCGGGTAGGTGTAGCGACATGCGCTCACTAGAACGTGCCGCTACCGGCGAGTTGCCGATATGAAGCGGTTCCAAATGTACTGCGTAATGTACTATTCTGACATGTAGCGTGAAAAACTGTCCACGGGAGAATTAGCCGACGCATGAGAGCGACCGGCGAGGAAGAAGCACAGCCAACAAGGCCGTTAGGAGCGTGTAGGCACGCAAAAACATAGACGGGCGTTCGTGTTGACTCCCCCTTTTCGCCGTGGGAAAGTTAAGCTCCTCGCTAAGTAAGGTGAGCGTTGCGGCATTGCCTCGGGAAAAAACAATAACAGTCCTAATTAAAGTACGCACGGGCCGAACTTTCGCGGGTCGGTATGAAAAACCATATCCGGTCGAGAGCATCGGTAGGCTGAAGGCTAGGTGAGACAGAAAGCTGGGTGGGGCGGGCGTGGCGCCGGGCGCTTTACACACGCTCTTCTCCTTTTTACGTGGGAGATGGTAGGACAGTCGCAGACAACCAGCTCGAAGGCGAAGCGTGGGGTCGGTGGGACGATAAATTACTAACGTGGCGCGGAGCGCTTTACACACGCTCTACTCTTTTTTACGTGGGAGTAGGTAGGACTAGCGTGGCGCCGAGCGCTTTACACACGCTCTTCTCTAGTGTAACTTGGTGGAGGGCCCATAACCTGTCAGAGTTGGGAACGGATAGTTACACGGAGGTCGTGTCGGCCCCACAAGGGGGCCGGCTGTGGTGACTAGAGAAGTGGGAAGAGAGAGATGGCGGCCGGCGAAGGCACCGGCACGGCCGGCCGACCGCCACTAATAATAGGGAATAGAGTACCGCTAATAGCATAACACTAAGTACTAGAATGACAAATAGCTACATTGTACATAAGTACTATGCAACGGGATGCTAGTGCTAATAGATTCCCCTGACCCAGGCTCTCAGCAGAGCACTCTCGATCCCACCCCTGATACTCTTGCGCTGCTCTTTGCGCAAATGGCGCGAATTAACGCTCGCCTCGACTCGCAGTCGGCCGAGGTTGCTGATGTTGATGATGCGGTTGCTAATCCGCAAACCCATGTCGCTCAGCGCCGCCACGATGCGCACCTCGAACCCTTTCGGGACGGCCACGACGTGCACACCCTCCCCATGCTTGAGCATCCCCAGCCTTACTACGCCCCACCGGTCGCACAAACGGCCTTCATTGATGCTACCGCTGCAACTCCTGCTGGCGACCCCGCAGTCGCACAGCGCCGTCCCGATGCGCCCCGCGAGCCCTCGCGTCCCGATGCGCACCGCGACCCCTCGCGTCACAACCTCCAGGCTGAACACCTCCCACCACCCCCCCTCTACCCCCCAGCTGGATATGCCCTTCACCACCCCGGACCTCTCATCCCGGAGGCGCGCCCTCACCTCGTCCCCCCCTCCCGTGACCACCCGCACCCGTTGGCCGGCCGCTCTCCCTTTCCCGGTGGTCCACCTCCTCCCTTCCATGGACGGCATTCTCCCCCAACCCAACGTGGCGACCACTCCACCCGTGGCAGTCGTCGCCCCACCATTGACCCGGTAGTCATCGGCCGAGCGGCACACGAAGCCCCCGGCTTCGACAAGGACGTACTCAACCGGTCCATGAAGATGTCGGTCCCCGTCATGGGCCCGACCACGGACTTTAAGCAATGGAAGAGGACCTTCCTTAATTTCCTCTCCATCAAGGCCGCATATCTCATCCCGCAGCTGGCCATCCGTGACTCCGGCGTTTGGCTCGACGAACCCGCACAACACTACGCCTAAACGCTGCTCCTCCATGCAGCCAGCGCGAATAAGCGCGCTGACCAGGCGATGAAATGCGTTTCTCCAGCCCGCCTTGACTGCGCCGCTGCCGCGTGGGACGTCCTATGTGAACGCCTCGACTGTCGGTCTTTTGCTCGCTCCTTGTCCCTCCTGGAGAACATGATGGTCAGACAGCGCCCTGGTCAGTCACTCAGTGACTATGTTCACTCCATGCGCTAGACCTTTGACGACTACAACAAGACGTGCCAAATGGTTGATGGCTCCGCCGCTATCCACCCCCACCACCTCGGTCTCCTCATGCTGCGCGGCATTTCCAGCAGCGGCCCACACGGTAAGGCGAAGCAATGCGTCATCAACGCCTTTGACACAGACTACCTCATGTCGGCTGATGAAGTGATGGCCAACATCCTCCACCTCGCGCACAACATGGACGACGACCCTGCCCTGGACACACCCGCTCCGGCCAAGTCACCCCCTCCCATCTCCGCGTTCGTCGCTGCGGGCCGCGGCTCGCACAACGGTCGAGGCCAACCACACCGTAACCCTCGCGGCCATCGACCCAACAAGTGTGGCGTTTGTGGCAGCCTCACCCATCTCATTTCCGCCTGCACTGCCACGCATGACGCTATCCTTAAGTGGAACCGCGCCAAGCGTAAGATGACCGCCTAGAAGTACGGCGCCGCTGGTGGCACCACCTCTGCTCACGCTGCGCTGTTGAGCGACGTCCCTGCCGACGACGCCCCCGCCGATGACACCGACAGCTCACCCACCCTCGAGGACTGCGCTGATGACTACGATGACGACGAGGTGAGTGTCCCCTTTAGCTCTGTGGCATTCTCCTCTTCCCTCGCCCCGGGTCGTAACCTATCACAGTTTTGGGTCGTTGATTCCGCCTGCTCGATTAACCTCACCGCGTTCCGAGATGACTTCGTGGAGTTCACAACCCCCTCCGCTCCCTCTCGCGTGGGCGGTGTCGGCGTTGACGTTAAGGGCAGTGGCTCAGTGCGGATTTCTGTCAGACTTGCCTCTGGCCAGCTCATTCACCGCACTGTGTATGCACTCTACACCCCCGACCTATCATCTCGCTCCGCTCAGCGTATCGGCAGACTTCTTAGTGTCAGCTGGATGCAAACTCACAGCGGATGTGAATTCGTTTTTCCCTCCAACTCTGACACTGGTTTGCTTTTGGTACCCACAGGCATGGGTGTGCTAGAACCGTCCGGAAACGGTCTCTACCTCCTTCCCCACCAGCCGGACCTCCCTTCAAGCCCATCCGCAACGGCGGCACTTGACCTCAGGTTGCCCTTACTGCCCAGTGTGACCCCGTACTATGGCACCGTCGGTTTGGCCACCTAAACATGCAAAGCCTTCATGCCCAGCATACTCACGGTGTCCCGACTAGCCATGTGTTAGCTAGCACTGTAACCAAAGTTTCTTGCGACTCTTGCTTACTCCACAAAGCCACAGCTGCACCGCGCAACACAGCCGCTTGCGCGAAGCCATCCCGCCCCCTCCTTAACCTGCCCGCTGATCTCTAGGGACCGGTCAATGTCCCCTCCCCCCATGGCCTCCGCTACTGCTTGCTCGTCATCGACCACCACACCAACTACATGTGGGTGCGGTTCCTTAAATCTAAAGACGACGCATGTTCGGAGTGGGAAACCATCCTCTTGGACATCAAACACTTGCATGCCCGCCATCACTCCCAATCGGGCGCGTTCGCACCGGTCCTCGATTTTGACTTCGACTCCGTGATTGAAGCTTCTGTCACTCGCCGGATGTGCGCACACCTCGGCGTCGGGGTCCAATTCTCTGCCCCATACGCCCACCACATGCTCGGTAAAGCCGAACGTCCTTGGCGCACTATCCGGGACAATGCATCGGCGATGCTCCACAACATGGCCGTTCCCAACTCCATGTGGTCGTGCGTTGTCACCACTGTTGTGTACCTTCGCAACCGCACGTACAGTCGCTCGGTCGGACCCCATGGTGGCGTCCCCCTCACACTCCTTACGTCGTCGGTGCCCGATGCCTCCAAGTTCCACGTCTTCGGCTGCGCCGTTTTCGCCAAGGTACCCGACAAACAACGTCGGAAACTCAGTGAAAAAGCGTTTCGCGGCGTCTTGGTGGGCTATCCCCCTGACGCACCCGGGTACCGTGTCTACAATCCGGAAACGCGTCGCATCACCACTTCCGTTCATGTTGTCTTTCAGGAAGACACCCCAGGCTTCGACACACAACCCTCCGTCGACTCGACCATCACCGACTCTTCGGCAGACGTACCCGCAGCCTCACCCCTATCCCACCCCATTGACCTCACATTACCCACACCCCTACCCCCCCCCGGCAGCCCCTCGCCATACTCGGCTCCGCTCACACCCCATTCGATACGGCAATATGGTTGCCCACTTGTCCGACTACCCCCCGACCCTCGTGACGGCGTGTTGTGATCCTGAACAAGGCAAAGCTCAAGATGACACATTTGAGCACCCTCACGTCCCCGACCTTATCACGGGTCCCCCACACACACCTGCCGGCACGTCCCCTACTGCCGTCGCCCTCCTCTCCGCCCGGGAGTGTGTGGAACCAAAATCCTACCGGGATGCGCTGGACAGCGCCCAAGCCCCCCAGTGGCAAGCAACTATGCAACAGGAGTATTCCTCCATCATCAGCAACGGCACGTGGGACCTTGTGGACCTCCTCCCAGGCCGCATGGTCGTTAACAACATGTGGATCTTCAAAGTCAAGTCGGATACAGCCGGCGACGTCTCCCGCTTCAAAGCGCGGTTCGTCGCCAAGGGGTGCAGCCAACGCGCTGGACTGGACTACACAAAGACCTTCTCCCCAGTCATCCGCATGGCCATCATGCGTCTCTTCCTAACCATCGCGGCCGCCCGCGACCTTGAACTCTGCCAGCTTGACATCGACACAGCGTTTCTCTACGCTCCCATCCGGGAGGATGTGTACATCCGCCAGCCCCTCGGCTTCACCGATGGCACGTCCAAGGTTTTTCACCTCAAGCGCTGCCTCTACGGCCTTAAACAGTCCCCCCGCGAGTTCAACATGCTACTTCGTGCATGGCTCGTCGACCATGGATGGCAACAATGCGTCTCCGACCCGTGCATATACATCTTTCGCACCGGCCACGTCTTCGCCATGATCGCCATGTACGTCGATGACATTCCCGCGGCCTGCAATGATGCCACTTGGCTCGCATCGTTCAAAGCCCAACTCGGAGCACGGTTCAAGATCAAGGACCTAGGCGACCTCTCCCAACTCCTCGGCATGCACATTACCCGCGATCGCTCCACGCGCACAATCTCGCTGGACCAGTCCAAGTACCTGCGCGACATACTCGCCAAGTACGGCATGTCTGACTCTAAGCCGTCGTCACTTCCGATGGACCCGGGCTTTCTCGCCGGCCTCGCGCACATGAACTCGTCCTCTCTCACCGGGGTGGCCAAGGACGTTTACCCCAGCCTTCTGGGCAGCCTCTAGTACGCAGCCGTCTGCACACGCCCCGATGTCTCCACGGCATTGAGCATCCTCGGCTCCGCCCAAGCCTCGCCCACCGAGGCACACTTGCAGGCTCTCAAAAAGGTCCTCCGCTACCTTCATGGCACCATCGACATGCGCCTGACGTTGGGGGGGGGGCCTGGACCACAGCCTCCAACTCACAGGCTTTGCCGACGCTGATTGGGCCAACGACAGCAACACCCGCAAGTCTCGCTCCGGCTATCTCTTCACCCTCGGACGCGGGCCAATCAGTTACAAGTCCAAACAACAGACTTGTGTGGCTCAATCCACGTGTGAAGCCGAGTACTACTCTGCAGCTGACGCCACCAAGGAGGGACTCCACCTCCGCCAACTTATGGGGGAGATCTTCAACTCCCCCATCACCGAAACCACCACCATATGGGAGGACAACCAAAGCGCCATTGCATACTCCCAGAATGCCTTGGTCAGCGAGAAGACTAAGCACATCGGTCTGAAGTGGCACTTCCTCAAAGACCACGTGGAGCAGGGAACCATCAAGTTGAGGTACCTCCCCACTGACCAGATGGTGGCTGACATGCTCACCAAACCCCTCCAAGGACCTGCAATGGCAAGACACCGAAGTGCGATCCTTGGAGGACAAGACCCAATGCAACGCTTCATCCCGTAGCTACCTTAAGGGGGAGTGTTGTAAGTAATACCATATACGTATTAGTTGCAGATAGCTACTGTAAGCTACTCTAGATATGATTAGTACATGTCTAGATCGGACATACCGATAAACTGTTTGACTCGGTACAAAGTTGTCGCTAGGCTACAGCTCTCTCAGTTTTGTTGTCCCGAAACCACGCATGTAGGCTGGTTGTCGCTGTAATTGACCCGTTTGCGGGACTGTGACTGTAACTACGTTTGCGTGAGTTATCTTCCACACTCACTGTGTTTGCATGGTTTAATATGGTAACCCCAGTAGGGGGGGGAGGAGTCATGTGCGCGAGTCCGGCGAGGAAGTTGGGGTCCATAGGAAGGGATGAGGGCTTAGAGTCGGTCAGGCCGTACTTTGCAATGATGTCGCGTAGGTATTTGGTCTGATACAGCGAGACTGTGCGGGAAGAGCGATTGGGGGTGATGTGCATGCCGAGGAGTTGGGAGAGGTCGCCCATGTTCTTAATTTTGAAGCGCGCACCGAGCTCAGCCTTGAACGATGCAAGCCATGTGGCATCATTGCAGGCTGCGGGAATGTCATCCACGTAGAGTGCGATCATGGCGAACACGTGACCGGTGCGGAAAATGTAGATGCACGGGTCGGAGACGCATTGTTGCCACCCGTGGTCGACAAGCCATACACGAAGGAGCATGTTGAACTCGCGTGGGGACTGTTTAAGTCCGTAGAGGCAACGCTTGAGATGACACACTTTGGACGTGCCATCAGTGAAGCCGAGGGGCTGGCGGATGTACACGTCTTCCTAAATAGGGGCGTAGAGAAACGCAATGTCGACGGCAAATTGACACAATTCAAGGTCGCGGGCGGCTGCGATGGCAAGGAAGAGGCGAAGGCTGGCCATGCGGATGACAGGGCAGAACGTCTCCGTATACTCGAGGCCAACGCGTTGGCTGCACCCTTTGGCGACGAACCGTGCTTTGAAGCGGGAGACATCGCCGGCGGTGTCGGACTTGACTTTGTAGATCAACATGTTGTTAACGACCACGCGGCCAGGGGGAATGGTGGAGGTGGTGGGAGGAGGTCCATGGGTTGCTCGTGGCGCGGGGGTTCGCGCTGCGAGCAACCATGACGTGACGGCGTTGCGTGAGAGTGGGTCGGCTCCAGCGGTTGCAGTTGCAACAATGGCAGCAATAGATACATCGTTTATTTGTAGTAACGACAAATATAAGTCTTGTACTTAAGCAATATATATTGTAAGTGAACAAAGGAATTGTTAAATGGTTTAGTCACCTCCCTCTACTGCACTGGGTTTAAATACCTTTCCGCCCGGTTAGCTTACGCTTGCTCACACTCGCTTACGTGTCAAGCGTTAGGGCTTTCCAACCGTCGTCAACAGTCTAGCGACGCGGCTCGACTAGAATGGAGAATCACGACGCGGCTCATACTGCATCGGAAACCTCGCTTAGGCGCGTCATCTGGCTAGTAAGATTAACTGTGCGTACATGTACGTACCGGGAGGTACTGGTCGTATAGTATGCATCACAACCCTTGCTAATGTTGTAGTGGCGCCGTACCCACGTTGTACGTCCATCCGATGGAAAAGCACGAATTAGAATTATTATTGAAATTGAAATTGAAATTGAAATTATCCACAACATGTGCCGGCAAACTGGACCGACTGCTGTCTCTCGGGCCACTCTACTTCGCCATTCATGACTTATTAGCAAGTTGGGCCCGGGTCTCTTCGACCAGGTACACCTATCGACACACCTAGCTACACTGTGTGTCGACGTTCCTCGGGAGTTAAAAACCTGTAAGCAACCGCAGTAATTGCCACAGTCCCCCCGCCTCAGCAATAACAGTGGAATAATTTTGTAATCAAGAAAACAGATCTCAAAATAAATCTACTTGTCGAGAAATGCAAAACTAAACTGCTGCTCGACCTTCACGATGCACGGCCCGCTCCCACCGAACCGGGGTGCCGACCGGTTTAATTAGCAACGAGTACATGTACAATGTCATGCAATGTATTGTTGCATGATTGTACTCGTCACACTCGTACCCTCCCCCTCTTGACAAATCTGTGAGGCCGCCGTGAGGTAGACCTCCGTGGTCTAAGCTCCTTTACTGAAGCAGTTACTGGGACTCAGGAATGCGCGCTTGGTGAGCGTGCATGAAGTCGATGTACGCATGAGTCTTGGCAAACTTGTGCCATTGGGGCGTCTCCAAGAAATATTGTAACGCAGTTGTTCGGTGTACTTCGTTAAACCGGTGCGAGACAGGTGGAATGTCGTCATCACTGAAGTGTGTCATGAAAAGCAAGTACTTGCCTCGACAAACTCGGATTGTGGATCTCTCGCTAGTCACGAAATACACAACCACTCAGAATCATGGCCACTTGCCAATCAATCTCTCCGAGTCTTTGGTATGAAAACGAGCACTATCGAGCAGAGACGAGGGCCCATAACCTGTTAAACCGTGCACACACGATCAGTATCTTGAGGGGGGGTGTTAGCACTAGCATTCCATTGCCTAGTGCTTATATACAAGGTAGCTACATGTCATCCTAGTACTTAGTGTTATTCTATTAGCTGAACTCAACTCCCTATTAGTGGCGGTCGGCCGACCTTGCCGGTGACTTCGCCGGCCGCCATCTCTCTCCTCTCACTTCTCTAGTCACCACACCCGGCTCCCTTGTGGGGCCGGCACGACCTACATGTAATTATCCGTTCCCAACTCCAACACTGCTCTTGCTAGTGGTGTTGTAGTTGGTACTAGTTTTGTTTATGTTGAAGCTTGCTGGCGACCGGTTGTTGGTATTCGTAGACAAGGGGCCGCAACTGGTGGTGATGTCACTAGTGGTAGTGCTACATGTCGTAGTGTTGGTTGGCGGGCAGTTGTTGCTCCTCGGGGTGGTGTTGTTGGTGCAGTAGCAGCAGCCGGTGCTAGTTCTTGGTAATTTGTTGATGCCGGTCTTGGTGGGCAAAGAGATGGTCGTGTTGCTGCTAGGGGTGCTCTTGAAGCTGTTGGCGTTGGCTGGCGATCGGCCGCCGCTACCGGTGTTCATGGGCACATGGCCGCATATAGTGGTGTTGCAGCCGATGCTACTACCGCTGTTGTTTTTGCTGCCGCTGTGGGAGCTGCGGGGGCAAGGGTTAGCTCGCGCCCAACTGCTATTGTTGGTGCTGGTGCGCGCATGCATGCGGGTGGTGATGGCGCTTCTGCAAGTGCTGGTCGGCGATTTACTGTTGCTGCAAGAGGTCGTGGGCAAAGGGTTGACGCCGGTGACGGTGCTGTTGGTGTTGCATCGGCTGGTGCCAGTGGGCAACGGGTTGTTGGTGGTGGACATAGAGTAGTAGTTGCTTGTGCTACTTGGCGGCCACATGTTGTCGCTGGTCGGCAGAGATTTGCGGCTGCGGATCATGGCGCTCGTGCTTCTGGTGACGTGTGGCGCACTCTAGTTATTGATGCCGCTTTAGGGTTCCGTGAGTGGCAAGCCGCGCGTAATGGTACTGGTGGGCTGCATGTGTGTGGTGGCAACAACGTCTCTGGAGGGCGTGTGCCTACCGATGGTGACACTGAGTATGCTTCTATGTCGGAGCCGGGCCTCACTGCATCGGGTGCTCTGTCCCCGTCGCGGGGGAATGTCACACTCGCGCCACATGTGGTAAACGGTTTGTTTTGGCCGCAAATGGCGCTCTAACTTCGCCCGACACACTAAAATGTTCATAAATGGCAATGGCCTCTCCACTTCCGCCCACCGTCGCCAAGCTCGCCACCTTGCGACCTCCTCTCCAGCGTTACTCTCCCTTTGTGCCTCGGGTGCACACTTTTTTATCTTCCACTCATGCTCGCCCTATTTTTGCCCCGTGCCCCCATTGTGTGGCCGCTCCCGTTTCTCAATTGGACTCTCATTAATGTATTGGCTTCTCCCGTCCGTCGCACCATGGACCACGCCCCTTCCAAACAGTTGTCACCCCTCACCCCCTCTGACTCTAGTGGATCCCCCCCCTTGGCTCCACTCCCCCCCCTTAACCCGAGATGAGCCGACGCTAACACCCCTCCCCCCCCGCCGCCTCCCTCCACCCCCCCCCACCTTCACTTGATGGACCCCCGCTGCCTCATGGTCAAGCCTTTATGCTCTCGTCTGCTGCCGCACTCCACCGAGAGGCTGTTCTTCGATCTCCCCTTGGCGCTGTTGCTCCTGCCTCTTGATACTCCGACAACGACCATGTCCCTTGCCTACCGCGGCACAAGCATGTCAGTGCGGCGCGGGGGGTTTGTGCGACAGCTAGAGATGACCTCAGTTCTACTCTACAAGACCCCCTCGAGTATGCGACCTCCCTACCATCAACGGACTCTCGTGCCGCCGGAGCTTTTTTGGCAATTCTTCTCTTTGGCGGCCTCCTCCTCCGTGCGTTTCCATCTCGCTCCCTTGTCCAACGTCGAGTCCATCTTTGCTTTTTTACGTCCGGAGAGGATGGACTTACGGGCCCTCACACCCTTCTACGTGATATTCGGGATGGAGGTGTGCTTGCCCGTGCGTGCCCGGGGGCTTTTGTGTCTAGACGCTCGGGTGGTCGGGGCCGGGAGGGGGGGAAGCCCTCGCCATCGCCGGTACCGGCCTACTCACCGGGAGGAGCATCACCCCCCGACTCGCCTCTTAGAAGGTGACCTCCGACTCCGTGCTGCCTGCCGTCGGGCCAGTTAGCTAGTGGAAGTTGGCTAGCTGCGACGGGCCCGTATGGCCCTCGACGGAGCCGACTTCGGAATGGTGGAGAACGCAGATGCGGCTTTGGCTGCTCTTCAGTGGTTGTATCCTCCGCCTAGTACTCCCCACCCTGATTGTGACCTCCCCGACATGTCCCCTCCGGCGCTCCCACCCCTCACTTATCTAGATGACCGTGACAGCCTCTAAATTTGGGAGGAGCCTATGCTCCTTGTCTTGAGACAAGCACCTCACTTGTCAGCCCCCCATGTTGATGGCTAGCGATGGGAACATGCCCGTGACTTGAATGTCCCGGCATGGCGCAAGTGGGTTAGCTGCTACTCGGCGGGAAGCATTCCCGATGTTGCGGCAGACTTCCGGCGAGTGCGACCGGGTGGGCTCTCCACATGCACACATGTGTCGACTGTGACGCCACTCGCCTTCGGGGCGAGGCTCCTAAGTTTCAGCCGCTTGCTGCTTGCAAGCAACGTCTTGTCGCGGCTAGCTCACTTTCACGCCATTGCGCGGATAGTGACAGTGGCGGCCGACCACTGGGGCCATGTACAAATATCGGTTTTCACCAAAGCTGGTATCGAACGAGCCATACATACCACTCGTATCGGCTTACAAACTATTCCCGATTGCAGCCTTCTCAGCTTGGACTTGAAAAACGCCTTCAACATCATTTCCCGCCGGAGTTTCCTTGCAAAGCCGTACAAGAATGTCGACTTGCATCATATTATCCCGTTGGTTGAGATGCTATACTTACGGGACTCCACGGTTAACTATTTCGACCCCAAAGATGCTTCACTCTTGTACGGCACGGTTTAGTCTCGTACGGGTGTCCGACAAGGAGATCCTCTTGGCCCGCTTTTGTTCCACTTGGCGATCAACAACCCCCTCCGAAATATTGGGGAACGGTATAAGGATTCATCAGCGATCCAAGCCTTCTCTGACGATGGCAAGTACTTGATCAAAACGCCTTTCCTCTCGACTGTGATTACGCTGGCTACGGAGGAATTGGGAAAAGTCTGCTCGAGGTTTCAACCCGTAAAGTCTTCGTGCATGGTACCCCCGGATATAACCCCTGAAATTTTTGAGGTGATACGGGCGATGGTCCCGTTGTTACAGGTACTAGTATTTTAGGAGCCCCTTTGGCGATGGACTTTTCGATGGCAGATGGCTCTCCGGCATTTCACAATGAGAACTATGCTCATTGAATTGAAATTGAAATGGTTTACAACATGTACTGGGTGAAACCGGCTGCTGTCTCTGGCCCCCCATGTATGTGCCGTTAGTGGTCTTATATTAACATGAGCTAGACCGTGAACCACTGATCCCAACCTCTCCATTGGTAGTAGCGATACCGTCTAAAACATACACGTAACTAGGTATTTATATTTTTTTGATCTATACGTACTTTTTTGGGATACAGTATGAAATATAAAATGTCGCTAGTCTCAACGAAGCGCGGCATGCTCCAGCCCCTTCGACAGCTAAGCCGGTCAGCTGGTGCTGGTCGAGTCGGACCTGCATGACCTATGCTCATGTGCGACTCCGGTCGTGCCGGAGCTGGGGGGGAAAGGCATGTAAAAAACCCCCTTGCTCAGGTCGTCGACGGTCCCGACTGGATCCTTGCACATCCCCGTCCCGGATATTAGTCGCTCCTCCCGGCGCAACTCGCCACCTAGCTTAGCCTTCTCTCCTCTTGCGGGGGTTGGGAAGAGAAAATAGCTAGGATGCAGACGTTGTCCTGCGGGCTCTCATGCCTCCGAGCCAGGTTTTCTCATGTCCCTTGTCCATTCGCCGTATGTTTCCACCACCTATATGATCGCGCTGTGCCGTCCGTACCCTCCCCCGGTGTCTTACGTTGTTAGGGGGCCGCCTTTACGAGCAGTGTGTTGTTACGATAACCCTAGGCACACTGCCTAAGGCAGCTTGTCGATAACCGGGTACCGACTAGGGGAGAGGCTGGTATAGCACATGGATCGAGTCGCCGTTCCTCAAAAGATGGTGGGTACGGGTATATATCCCCAAAACCCCCCCGTACCGGGTTTCTCTGGCGGCGGGTGATCCTAAGGACCGCCGCCGCCAGACCGTGCCGCTCCTCCGGCTGCGACCCACCTCCGTCCTGCGTAGCTTCGGGCCTCGCCCCCAGGGGAGACTTTAATCTCACAGGGTTGGCGACAGCGAGCGAGCGGCGTGCCCTAGCGTTGCTTCCCAGCTGTCCGCCGCCATTTCCGACACCCTCGTCCCACCGCTGATCCGTCCGTACCTTTCTTCGCCGAAAACATTCCGCATACCTCGTTCCCGTCTGGACAGGAGAGTATCTGTGAGGATTTAGTCGCTGAAAAAACATATCGGACTGGCCGAGCGGGAGATCCCTGTGTTGGTGTACGGATAGTATGTTTTTCCAAAACTCTCCGTACATGGCTTCCCGACAGCTGTTGATCCCGCGGATCGCAACTGTCGGTACCTCGTTCACCCCCCTACCGTGCCAAGCCTGGCACGGCTACGGGGTTACCAGCGCCCACCGCGTGGAGGTAGAGGTAGGTGCCGACGGGCGTGCGAGCGCACCCCCCTTGAACTATGCTCATTCTTGGCTGCAAGACACCGTGGAGGCTCATCATCTCTTCTTGGACAATATCGTTTGCTTTGCTATATCGGACTTCGGAGGGACACATGTTGCTTTTCGCTTGATGATCGCGTGTGCGGTACGCCGCTATGGGTTCTTTCTCCGCCCTCTCCCCCTTTGTGTCAACCGACCTGACCTTGCTGCTGCATATATAGCCGTCCGTACTGCAGTTTTTTGAGTCTTGGGCGTTTCTCTGGACGTACAAACGCTCGATCAAGTGAATTGTGCAAAGCGCGAGCTTTCCCTCCCCGCGGAGTTTGGGGGGCTTAATGCACCGTCCCTCGAGCTTGACGTTGAACATGCTCACTATGCTCCATTCACCGCGACCCTCGCCAACGTGATCACTGATTACGAGTCCGCGTCGTTAGGTCCTATGTATGGTCTTATCCGACATGAACATGTATTGTTGCTACTTCTACTTTCCCGTGGGGGTCCAATTGCGCAGTTCGTATGATACGATCTCTACTATGGGCGGGTTCTCGGAATCGGATATCGTGGTGTTGACTAAGACACTAAATCAAGACCTTTCCGATTATGATGGGCCCGATGTCGACTTGGTGGTATCTCTGGTTAACAATGATGTGGCGCCCGCTACCCAATGGACTTGCTTACAACTTCCGACTCCCGATGCTCTAACTCGCTCGGGACATTCCGGGGGGCACATTCAACGGGGCATTTCGCGCGCTCTTCGTGCCCGGGCCTAGCTTTGTCTTGGCGTTTTGCAAACCTTCTCCGCCGGACTATCATATGAGGGTGATTTCGGGTACGAGTCGCGGGGCTTTAGCTCTCTTTTCGCTTCACATGAGTTCACTTTCAAGGTGCCATCCGATTGTTGTTATATGATGAAAGCGCACCGGGTGCTTGGCCTCACTCCGGAGCCCGCATCTCACGTTCGGAAGTGCCCTCGATGCAATGAGGCTCCCTAAGAGTCTCTTGGGTCTGGATCTTCGTCGACGGGCACCTTTATGTCGGGTGAGCGGTCCACATATGCTATGCTTATGGACCACATTCCCCGGTGCTCTTGGTACGTTATCCAACTCCACGATCGGATTATCCATGTGCTTGAAGAGTTCATGCTTGAAGCGGGGGCTCCTAAGGGACGGGACTTGCGGTTGGAGGTCCGCCGTATTCGGTCGGGAGCTTCTCGAGATCGTCACGGGGATGTGGTTTGGTTAGACTTAATGGCTCCGCACCGTCATCTTGTTGTTGATGATATGGTTACAAGTGCTCGCACGAACACCAATGTTCCTCGTATAGGTGCTCGTCTCCTACTCCCGGGCAGCCTTGCATTGGAGCTTACCATGACAAACTTGATGTGTACCTCCGCACTTCTGCTTTGCTTGGCACGCCTTCGCTTCAGTCGGTCCATGACTACTAACACTTCGCTATGGAGGATGGGGGCCGGTTTGCGCCTATGGCGGCTGGGTTGGTTGATCGCATGGCTATTTTCGTGGCATTTCGTCGATTCCGTGGCACGGGTGTTGTAGACTCTCGTTCTTTGTGCTCTGACAATTATGTCCGTATGTAGCATTTCGTTCGTCTAACTACTTCTTTTCCTTTTCGGCGTTTCTTGAGGGATGTGCAGCGGGAGTTTATGCAACGTCTTTACTATGCTGCTCGTCATGGTACTTTGGGGTCCTATCTCTTCGATGCTTTGCAGGAGGGCAATGATGATGATGTGACATGCCTTCATGTTCCTCGGGCTTAGGTTTGTTGTTTGTTCCTCTCTTCGTATTTTTGCTTGGTGGTCTCCACTGCTTTTTCTTGTAAGCATCTATGTGTTCTATTGTGTATCATCCGCTAGATTTGTGCACAATGCAGTGCTCCCCTTTACCGTGCCTAGGATTCTATTGCCTCCTTGTCACTCTTGCTCTCTTTACTTCTCTTTAGCGACCCCGCGGTAATATATATTGTGTACCCATAGATGGCATCGCCAGTCGATCACCTAGCGCCTAGCGCTGGCGATAGATACGATCAAATACCATGTACCCGTCCCCGGTAATATACTCGCGATGAAATAATCACGACGGCGAGGTCGATGCCAACGAGTGCCGATGTTGTTGCATGTCTCCTTGTTCCTCGGGCTTTGGCCTGTAGGTTTTTCCTTTTCCCTCCTTTTTCCCTTTTTCTATTGGTGGTTTTCAGTGTTTTTCATTTTAATAAGATTTTTTTGAATATTGACGAGTCACGACGATGCGTCATCGAGTCGTCGCGAGTTTCAAAGGAGTCACAGCGCGGACGCAGGTGAATGCGAGGATATGAATTACGTAAAATATTCTTACAAGAAAACGCAGCGGAGACCACCAAGCAAAAAGAAGAAAGCAGGATAAAACCTAAGTCCGAGGAACACGAAGAAAATCCACATCATCACCATTGCCCTCTTGCAAAGATGTGAATTTGCAAAAGGCACTACTATAAGTATAATAGTTAACGAACGCAATAAAGGATTATAGGTATTCCTTTCGTTCGTCGAGCTACTTATGTTCTTTTTCGGCGCTTTTTGGGGGATGTGCGGCGAGAGTTCATGCAGCGTCTTTCTGCTGCTCTTCATGATACTTTGGGTTCCTATCTTCGCGAAGCTTTGTAGGATGGCAATGCTGATGATGTGGCATCCCTTTCTGTTCCTCGGGTACCCGGGCTTAGGTTTTTTCCTCCTTCCGTCTTTATGCTTGGTGGTCTCCACTGCTTTTTCTTCACTTTATTACGATAACGAACGACTACGTTTGACCAACATTTGCTGCTGTCGGTTGGACTGGTTAGGTTTTTTCCTCTTTTCTTCTTTTTGCTTGGTGGCTTATGCTGCTTTATCTTGTAAGAAAATTGAACAACTGCGGACCGATGAGTGCCGATCGGTCGCCTGGAGTAACCTGGTGGTATGGGTACGATAATATCAGGTGTCAAGACTGTACGGGTTCTAAACTGCGACGTAGAACGTACCTGTACCTCTGTCGTTCTACGGAGGTACTACTGTACGGAAGTGCTGATCTGTATGCGAAACCCTTTTGTGCTGCTCGAAACCCTGTCATAGGGTCAGCTGGCGCCCTGCGGAACCCTGATGTATGCGTCGGAGCGGCTACCTAGGGGTTAGGGCTACGGGTAAGTGCCGTGAAGTTAGGGTTTCCCTCCTTGCTGGTATCTTACCTACCCTACACAGTTTAATTAAGGGCGGCTCTTAATCCTTAGGTGAACTTTGATGCCACCGTCCGCGAAAGATGAGATCTCTCTGCTGCTATTCCCTCTAGGGATAGCTTCATATCAAAAAATCCGACGCGGCATGCCGACGTACCGAAACGTACCAAAACGTACCGAACGTACAACAACATACCAAAACGTACCAAACGTACAACAAAGTACCAAAACGTACCAAACGTACAACCACGTACCAAAACGTACCAAACGTACAACAACGTACCAAACCGTACCAAACGTACAACCACGTACCAAAACGTACCAAACGTACAACCACGTACCAAAACGTACCAAACGTACAACCACGTACTGAAACGTACCAAATCTACCGGCAGAAAATGTCGTGCATTGCGCGTCATATCTTCGGCTACTGACTGTCCGTTATTCGGAACGTTTTTCCGCATTTTCAGGGATAAGAAACGTGTTGGCTTTGATATAATAAAATAATAGCCGATTGATATTTCCAATACAGTAGTAGTAACAGTATCATACAGAAATACTTACTTACATAATTTACTTATGTACAAATATCTCTCTCAGGCAAATATATTGCTCAGGCAACGAGCAGCGGAGTATCTAAGGATTATTCCCCTCTAGGGATAGCTTCATATCAAAAAATCCGACGCGGCTTGCCGACGTACCGAAACGTATCAAAACGTACCAAACGAACAATCACGTACTAAACGTACCAAAACGTATAACATAGAGAATTAGTTATTATCTATGAGGGGTAATAACATAAATTCTGAAGATGCGAGAGGGAGAGGTAGAGAGAGATAGGGAGAGGGAGAGGGAGAGGGAGAGGGAGAGGGAGATGGAGAGGGAGAGAGAGAGAGAGAGAGAGAGAGAGAGAGAGAGGGAGAGAGAGAGAGAGAGAGAGAGAGAGAGAGAGAGAGAGAGAGAGAGAGAGAGAGAGAGAGAGAGAGAGGGAGCGGGATAGGAAAAGAGCGAAAGAGAGGAGGGTGGAAGAGAGAGAGAGAGGAGAGAGAGGGGGGGAGAGAGAGAGAGAGAGAGAGAGATAATATTTCTAATATAATATTAATCCTATATCTTAATATTATCGCTCCCAACTCACCCTCACCCTCTCTCTCTCTCTCTCTCTCTCTCTCTCTCTCTCTCTCTCTCTCTCTCTCTCTCTCTCCATCTCTCTCCCTCCCTCCCTCCCTCTCTCTCTCTCTCTTTCTCTCTCTCTCTCTCTCTCTCTCTCCTCTCTCTCTCTCTCTCTCTCTCTCTCTCTCTCTCTCTCTCTCTCTCTCTCTCTCTCTCTCTCAAACTCACGCAATATCAAGCGTGCGTGCCGTCGTGATTATTGCGCTCTCCCAAGCATTCATTTACCTCGAGGATTGACACTTTCATCATATCATATTATATGTATGGATTAACTAACAATCACATATTCGAATTCATATGTAAACAATATTTAATCGCTTTCTCTGTTTGTCTCTCGCTCTCTCTGTTTGCCTCTCTCTTTCTCTCTCTCTCTGTCTCTCTCTCTCTCTCTCTCCCTTCCGACCCCTGCCACCCTACCACTGCCGACCCCTGCCGACCCCTACCACTCTCTCTTCCCTTTCCTTCCTTCCTTTCCATCTCCCTCTCTGTGGCGGTTAGCCTCTGAAAGCTAAACGCTAGCACAAATCTGTTCTAGTCTGTCTAGCTCTGTGTCGTAAGATTGCAGAATGATGTTGTCGAGAGGCAATTGATGAAAGATGTTTCACTGCTGTACTTGGGCAGTAGATGTTGTAAATGAACAAAGGAATTGTTAAAAAGGTTCTGTCACCTCCCTCTACTGCACTGGGCTTAAATAGGTTTCAGCCCAGACTGGTTACGCCTGCAAGCTATGCTTACGTGTCAGGCGTTAGTGCTGTTCAACCGTCGTCATCTGCCTCGAGACGCGGCCTGCCTAGCATTGGGTTTCACGACGCGGCTCCTTCTGCATTGGAGAGCTCGTTCTGGCGCGTCATCTGGCTAGTTAGATTAATTATGCATATCTGTACGTACCGGGAGGTACTGGTCGTACTGTAGCATCAGCACCATTACAATATTGCAGTAGCGACGTACCCACGAGTATACGTCCGTCCTGTGGAAAAGCACGAATTGGAATTCGTAACGAGTACCTGTACAATGTCCTGCAATGTACTGTTGCAGGACTGTACTCGTCACACTCGTACCCTCCCCCTCTTGACAGATCAATGAGGTCGCCGCGAGGCAGACCTCCGTGGTTCTTGGCTCCTTTACTGAAGCAATTACTGGGACTCAGGAATGCGCGCTGGGTGAGCGTGCATAAAATCAATGTACGCCTGAGTCTTGGCGAACTTGCGCCATTGGGGCGTCTCCAAGAATTCTTGTAACGCAACTGTTCGATGCACCTCGTTCAACCGGTGCCAGACAGGTGGAATGTCGTCATCACTGAAATGCGTCATGAAGAGCAAATATTTGCCTCGTCGCCCAGGTAGCGACTTGATGCACACAGCAGAGATGTGTGAGATGTCAAACTCCTCGTCGTCTCCTTCAGGGACAGTCACCGGGACAGCTGGCCGTAGCAGAGCGGTAGAGCAGGGTCTTAAGTTGTTAACGTGGAACACAGGATGTAAGCGTACTGTCGCTGGAAGTTTTAATCTGTAACTGTGTTTCCCAATCTGCTCCTCCACTGAAAAAGGGCCAAGCTGTCTGTCTCTGAGTTTCCTATTCGGCTGTCCTCGCAGAAAAAGATTTGCTGTGACGACTGACACCTTGTCTCCTTTAGCGAAGTGTGGCGCTGTAGACGGTTCTGTGCGCGCTTGCATCTCGTTCTTGTGTAGCTGTAACACTGAGCGTACCAGAGTGTGCACTTCCTGTAACAATCTCAACCGTTCGGTTGCGTCTTGCGAAAAAGGAATCGATGGTCGCATGCTGAAGAGCAGGTCAGGAGGCTCCTCAGGAGAAAAACCAAAGTTAGCCTCGAACGGCGTGTGCTCAATTCCAAGTGCACGCGAAGCGTTGTACGCAAACTCCACTTGTGGTAGAAGTGTCGACCAGTCAGAGCCATCATAGCAACAGAAGCAACGAAGAAGCTGCTGAAACGTGCTGTTCACGCGCTCTGTTAGTCCGTCTGTTTCTGGGTGTCGGCTGGTAGACATGTTTAGTCGCGTTCCAAGGCGTCTCCACAATGTCTGCCAGAAGGCACTGACAAATTTCGGGTCGCGGTCACTGATC
>JAPMLY010002850.1:0-37465 GCA_026401115.1 Tetraselmis chui | reverse complement strand
TCCCAGTCTACCTGCCCTACCCCCTACCCACCACCACACCACACCCCCTCACCTGTCACACCCTTCCACCTCCAACACCCACACACCCGGCAACAACACTCCCCCCCTAACCAACCCCCCCCTCAAGCCATGCCCGCACCCCACACCATTTCTCCCCCATCACCTTCCACAACCCCTACACCTCATTAACCTTAATACCAGGGGACTCCACACATCTATCATGGATGTGGAACACCTGGCCGCCACTCACAGCCCTGATATCCTCATCCTCACCGAAACCTCACACCACACTCACAAATCACGCTGGCGAGTCGCCCTTCCCCAATACCTCCTCAAAAGCTCACGTCCTCGCTACTCAGCTGTGCCATTACCCTCCGCAGGAGTTCTATTTGCGGTCCGCAGAGAGTCGTTCAGCACCGCCACCGTCCTCACCCCTCCCCCCCACCTAATCCCACACATCGCAGGACTTAAACTCGTGCCCCACTCAGGCGACCCTTACCTCCTTCTCGGGGTCTACATGCCACAACTCCACAGCACTCAGCTCACCCGCCTATACGCGGAAGTCGCGGCATGGGGCCTCAGACTCTCGGACGACTACCCAACACACCGCGTCCTCTGGGGAGGCGACTTCCAAACGACCACCACACCAGGTCAGGGCCACCCCGCCCTCACCACCCTCCTCAAACACCACCTTCGACCGCTCCACCCCCCCCTCCCCACCTTCCCCCGCAGCGACGGATGCCTCGACCACTGGCTCACTCCACCCCCCTCCCCCTTAAGCCTCAACCCTCCCGCCTGCTCAACATTTACCTCTCCATCACACTTCTCCGACCACTCGGCGATTCACCTCGTCATCCCTGCCCCCTCCTCCCTAATCGCTCGACCACCCACGGCCCACGACCCACCACGCCCTCACCACACCACCCGCAAATTCTCCTTTCAACTCCCCCTCCAGCCGCATCACATTACATCCTACCAACGTAGCACACCCCATCTTCTCAACAACATAGCCTCCCTCCACGCGGAAATCATAAATACTTCCCCTTGCCAGGCCACTCCCGACACCCTCGACACCCTAGCATCCAAATTCACCGCACTGCTCTCCCAACACATGGACCACGCAGCCACCATCTGGCCCCTCCTTCCCCCGAAGAAACCCCGCCCCGCTACTTCATCCGTTAACCCTACCTGGCTATCTAAAAAGACGCGCAAACTCATACGCAAACTCCGTCGATGTAGTACCAACAAAGGGCCCCTTCCCCTCGCCCAAACCCTCCTGCAAACCTCCGACTACCTTTCCCCTACCGAAATCAGTCAAAGATGCCAGGCACGCATCCGCCTTCTCCTCAGAACCACCACCACGGATATACTACAAAAAATTAAAAACCGCACCAATACTGCCTATGACGCCTCCCCGAAATCCTCCCACCGCGGATTGAAAATTAAAAGTGGCCTCCTCCCGGCGACCACCGCAACCACTACACTACACCGCATTACCAAGCCCGATGCGACCGTGGCGTCCTCCCCCTCGACCGTCATTGACGCAATCCACTCCCATTTCACCACTGAACTCACGCGAGCCACCCCGCCCGACCTACCCGTACCCCCCTGGGAACACCCTGACAACCCCGACAACTACACCATCGAACCTCGCGGGGACCCCACACTCACTCTAGCCGATATGATTACCCGTGCTACATTTGATAAAACCCTCAACTCGCTAGGCACAGGCAAGGCCCCCGGCCCCGACGGTATCCCCAACGAAATTCTCAAGTTCCTACCCCCCGAGACCCGCTCCGCCCTCTACTCTCTCCTATCCCTCTTCGCCCATAACTCCTACACACCCCCCGAATGGTGCCATAGCACAACATGCCTCCTACATAAAAAAGGTGACCCCACCCTCCTTGACAACTATCGCCCCATCGCCCTCATGAATAACCTCCTTAAGCTATGGACCGCACTAATAAAAGACGCAGGCTCGAAATACGCCGAAACCCACGGCATCCTCAGCGACCAACAAGACGGCTTTCGACAACACCGCAGCATACACGACGCCCTCTCCTCCATAATCATGGCCATGGAGGACGCGAAACTCCACAAGAAAGACATCTATGTTATGTACGCGGACTTCAAAGGCGCCTTCAACGCAGCAGACCACCGCATCATGTTCAAACACATGAGACAACTCGGTATGCCCTCCACTTTTGTAGATACATGCGAACACCTCTACGGAGTCTCATCCACGGACTACATTACCCCTTATGGTCCCACCCCCTCCATCGACATTAATAGAGGTACCCTGCAAGGCGATACCCTCTCCCCATTCCTTTTCACCCTCTTCCTTGAACCCTTTCTACGCTGGCTCACGGTAGGCAGCCGGGGCTACCGGCCCGGGCCCCCCGCCACTAACGTTGACCCTACAGAACCCACAGCCACATACCCCGGACACGGATTCGCCGACGACCTCAGCATAGCCACGGGCTCGACCCCCAACATGGCCATCCAACTAAAGAAACTCTCCCTCTTCAGCGCCTACACAGGTATGACCGTCAACATCCAAAAATGCTGTATCACCGGTGCCCTTTGGCGTTTGGGTAACGCCCTCTCCCTTGCCAACACCACCCTCCTCACATCCCACCTCCAATCGCAGTTCATAACCATCAACTCCACACCCTCGCCCATTCCCTCCATTGGCCCCTCGGACACATACCGCGTCCTCGGGGTCGAACTTAACACCTCCCTCACCTTCACCAAACACTGGCATGAACTCAAACGCACCACTACCTCCCTCATCGACGCCCTTTCCACCTCCCTACTAACCCAATCTCGCAGAATACGCGTCATCCGTGGCCTCCTACTCGGCAAACATTTTACCCTTCAACTTGGACTCTTCAGCGACTCCCAACTGGACACCCTTGAAGGTCAAATCTGCCGCGCCCTCCGCTCCGCCGTCTCCTCGGTACGCAGCCTCCCCCGCACCGCCCTTCACCGACCCACCTCCGACCTCGGCTACGGCCTCCCCTCCCTCAAAGCCCATGCCGCACAACTCACAGTCTGCCACCTTCACAAAACCCTGAACTCCCCCGGATACAGGGGCCAAATGGCCAGAGCCCACATACACAAAATCTCCACCACATACTCCCACTGGCCCATTGAATCCATAATGTCAGGCAGCCTATCCCTCCCCACGCTCAGATGCCTTGTGCGTGCCCAACGTGATGCCGGCACCTTATTTCACAACATCCCTCCCCTTTCCCTCACCAACCCCATTGCCACCACTATCCGCACCCACTTCACCAGACAAGACGCAAAACTCCGTACATCACTCAGAGACAGAGCCACGCACATCACCGACCCACTCCATTACAAACAAGCCTACCGCGAATTCTCACCCCGCAAGACACACACCTCCCTCCTTCCCCGCCTTAACCCACTATGGCAAAATCACATAACCACATGGCCACAAGTCCTCCTCCGCGCCACCCCTTCCTCCTTCATCCTCAAATCCAGTCAGTCCATCTCCAAACTCACAGGGTCCGACACTTCTCTCACTATCCCAATTCGCCTACTCGCCGCAATTCTCACCGAACCCACTGACACTATCCACAACCGCCTCCCCGTCACGAACCTCAACACCAAACAAGCCTCCCTCCCCACCACCCTACATCCCTCCTGGATTCCCCTCCTCAACCCACACCTCCCCAGACTCCCTTCTACCCTCTCCCCAGACATCCACTCCTCCCGCACCACCACTACCAACCCCACAGCCCGCATCACACACATAGACACGGAATACCTCACCCCCACAGACCACCACTTCCCCCCTTGCGACGTGACACGCATCATATCCAAACACAAAGACACAGAATACGGACAAACACAATACATGGTCGAATGGGCCCCGGAACACCTCACGGAATGGGACATCCACCTCCAACTCGACGAAGGCTTCCAACTCATCTCTTCCACCCCCACATCGGTAACCCTACCCCCCCCCTCCCCCACTGACTGCTCCATATGCCATAACCCTCTTCACTTGGAACCCACTTCCACCTGCTCCACATGCCCGCACTTTGCAATCCACTCACAATGCCGCCCAGCTCAGGGTCCTGCCACATGGCAGTGCGACTGGTGTGCTAGTGGCCAACAACACGACCTCACCCGTCTCCACGAGGTCCAATGGGCCCCATGCCTTCAACTTCACGACACCATTAGTGAGACCCCCTCCGGCCCCACCGCCCTCACAGCATTTAACTCTGGCTTTGTCCCATCCACCACACCCATCCTGCCAGAACCCGGACCTCCTCCGTGGTCACACCCCCTAATCACATTCAACCACGACCCCATTAACCCCGACCTTGACATGCTCCCTACCGGTAAATTCGCCATCCACGCACACCCATCCCTCCACGACACCACCATACTCTGCACTCCTGACGGCCGCGCAATCACCACCCTTAACGGCCCCCGCGTCCGCCATCTCTACCAACTCTTTCGCCCCGACCTCTCGCAACATACGTTCGAGGAGGAGGTATATCGCCTCCTTACTCGCCTAGGCTCTCGGTCGGAAATCCAATCCCCCACACCCACCACCACCACACGCAACAGATGGGCCACTAGAGAGGACCTCCTCTCCGCTCTACGGCACACATTCCACATCCAGACAGAACTCTACTCGGACCCCCTTAACAAATCACTCCACTCACACACCTACCACTCGCTTTACCCAGAAGACATAGTCTTCTCGTCCAGCGGCAGTAATGCTCCACACACATGGCAGGGTACCAATATCGCAAATCCCGAATACGACCACGAATGCATGCGCCGTGCCATGGAACATGCAATCACCAGCGCACATCTCACAAACACACACACCCCCAGCGCTACCATCCTCATTCTCCCCCGATGGGAACACACACCATACCGCCACTCTAAATACATCAACTCCCCCTACACACATCACCTATACACCCTCCCCAACGACGCGAACACCTTCCTACCCCCCGACCAACACACCGGCCATCCCACCCCCACCCCTTTCGGCACACGCTGGATGGTAGACATCTACCTCGTCGCTAACTCACTCGCACTCCACAACCTTCCCTCACGCACAGCCATGACCGCACTCCACAACACCCTAGAATCTATCTACGACACACACCTCCCAAACCCCACCATCAACATCCCACCACCACACCTCACCACCTCCTACTCCCCTCACTCCGCAGGCATATACCATCTCCCCCCCAACCCCACCCACCCCCTTACCCACCCCCTACAAGAACGCACACGACTAACATACTCCCCGACCAGAGGAATCCTTGCTTGGAACTCGCAGGACTTCGTATACACAGACGGCTCGAAAAAAGGAGGCAATTCCCCTCTTGGAGCGGCAGCCACCCACCCCGCCTCGGACACCAACATCAGAATCCTGGTGACCTCTACCCCCCCCTCCCATACCATTAATCGAGCCGAACTAGCTGGTATCGCCATAGGCCTCCAACTAGGACATACCCACCTCCTTACTGACAGTGCGTGCTCCCTCCGCCTCATACAAGGTTACCTTAACTGCCCCTCCGCCTACAGGCACAACATCCACCGAGACACACTCCTCTCCATCACACACACCCTCAATACCCGCTGCGAAGCAGGCATCCGCACACATCTAGGTAAAATTAAAGCACACAACCATTCCCTCGGCAACGAACTAGCAGACACACTCGCTAACCAGGTCGCTGATGGTCACCCGCCAGATACAACATACAACACAGGCTCGGAGGTGTCAATTGGACACTGGACCTGGCCTTACACCCTCATACCGCAAACCCAAGGCGAACCCATACCCCACATATACACAAACCTCAAAACCGACGCACACACACACAGCTGCAAGCACACCCTTACACCCCTCTCGCAAACATCCAAACACGGCGCCCTCCTCGCCCGCGCCGCAGAGGACGGTGCCGACTTCACCTTCCACAAAAAACACTCAACACTCACCAACACACAATTCACCCACAAACAAGAATTCATTTGGGGCGTTCACAACACCCGCCTCCTCACACACAATCCCACCCTGCGATGTCCCATGTGTGGCCAATTCACCAGCAACGGCCACATGGCCGGTAACTGCCCATCCATGTCTGGCCTGAGACAGGACCGACACAACAGCGCGCTACAACTCCTCCTGTCTCTCCTCGAACGCCACAATGGAGGCCGCTGGGAAACTATCACTGCGGACTTCGGTAACAAACCCATCAAGTCTTTCCCCCACCCCACCCCCTCCTACACCCCTCTTGACTGCCATCCCCCACACCCCTCCCACATGCCTACCCGCCTTGTTGATGCTGACGAAGGTCTCTCGCCCGACTCCCTAACCTCGTGTCCCGCTATACTCCCCTCCGACATCCTCCCGCCTGCACTGCGTCCCCCGGCACATAAACCCGATTTCATACGCCTCCTCGAACCTCGCTTTGTCGGCCACAACAACGGCCACCGTAGATACTCGTCTATCAAAAAAATTCAGATAGGGGAGTGGAAATACTGCACCGACCACAACCTCTCACACACAGCCCGCTTGATTAGGAACAAATACACACCTCTCGCAAACGCCATCCGAAACCATTGGCCAGGTACCGAAGTCGACATCCTACCCATAGTCATGAGCCGCACGGGCACACCGCACTCATCCACCATCGAAAGTCTCACCTCCCTACTCACCCTCCGCACAGACCCTCCGGACAAACTCATCTCCAAAACTCGCCTGGACACGTCTCGCATCCTTTCCACCCTCCATACACACACCGTCCAATGGCTGCACTATCTCCTCCTTGTCTATCGCACCAAATCACGCATGACCACTCGCCAATCATCCGCATAAGAACCCACTTCATGCCCCTTCTTACACACCACCTTTAAACCACTCCGGACCCTCCCCGGGGGGAGTAAAACCCCGACCACACTTGGATAGCCCTGACTTGTAAGTTCCCTGTTTGACGTAGTTGGGAGGGCCCAGAGACAGCAGCCGACGCATCCGGCTTTTGGTGAAAAACCGGCGCATACGGTACATGTTGTAAACAATTTCAATTTCAATTTCAATTTCAATTTATTGAGCAACCTCATAGGTTGCGCCCTTGCCCAATTGCGCATTGGCTCCCGCAAACAACGACATCGTAGCTCGAGCATTCGCGCAAGATGTCAGCTTGCGCATTTTATGCGACTCCGATCTCAAGACACCCCCTCGCCCCCCTCTCTATTTCTGCCCGTTGACGAGACGACCACGCAGCATGCATGTTTATGACCCGAATTGACGACCGTAACTGAACGAAAGTATGCGCGTGGTCGTTGACGTTACAAGGGCGATATAGTGACAAAATATCCCTACTCACCAAACGCTCGTCAGCTTGCCGACTTCATTGTTGCACGCAATACGCGGGAACTGGAAGGGTGGAATCGCGTGGCTCGGCACCCTCAATCGACGCAAAGTCGACGAATGAGGTATACCCTTGCTTACTTAGCCGGTAGCACCGTACGACTTGTACCCCTAGCTAGCGCCGGCAATGGTTATGATTGTTTAGTAGTCTACCTAAATCCAATTTTCCCGACATATATACATACATGGTCCTCATATCGTCCACGGCCAAGGGACACATACCAAACATCGTGGCATCCCATCGGTCCCCATATATTGGGACAGGCATGCGACAAATGGTAGCACCTTATTGCAAGGCGACATCTTGTCCATCTCACATGATACCGTCCCAACGCAAGTAGTAGTGCGACTGTCGCATACGCCGCAAGAGCTAAGGCAACGGCAGTTCTCTTCTTGTACCATGGTCATGGCGCTCCCCAAAAGACACCAAAATCTATAACAACCCAGCCCGCACCCCTACGTAAGAGCTATACCTTGCGTCCGTTCGTGTTTCCGCAGCCCATTCGATTCGACCTCATACGCGTGTGCGGATATCCTACACCCAACACCCCAGGATTTCCAAAATCATTATGCGTTTCTCTCTCTCTCTCTCTCTCTCTCTCTCTCTCTCTCTCTCTCTCTCTCTCTCTCTCTCTCTCTCTCTCTCTCTCTCTCTCTCTGTATATATATATATCTATTATAATCAAAGGATAATTTTGTTCACATGTCTTGATATTAATTGCATCTATGTATATCCCACGAGTTACTACACCTAGGTGCAATAAAAAGCGAGGTACCGTCGACCCCCTATAGTTGCACCCAAATCTCACCAATTTTCGACCTCCTTTGAGAATGTTGATCCTAAGATATCCTTACGAGCGAGTATGTGTTTATATACCTAATTAGGGTTTTAATAATAACACTCGAAAAACCTTAACGAGGGTAATCAATTTACTTTCGGCAAAAAATGAAACAAATAATGTGCGATGACACGAAATTTCGACCGGAAACCATGAACACACTAAACCACTAGTATTTGCTACATTGAACAGCCGTAAGGCATGTGAGAAGCGGCGGATTCAGAAGTGCTTACAAAGGTTGTTGTCGACCCGGTCGACAGCGCCGATATTTGTCGACAAAACGCATTACCTTGTTGTACTATGTGGATACGCATGCAAAATCACAATGGACTTTGAAAACAAGGCGAAAGCATGACAGAAAATATGTAATTGCACATTTAACACGCTCATTGCTACATCCGGCGGCCCATGCGACCGCTACACGAGCCCAACCGTCCTCCATGCGATCGGCGAAATGTTGAGCAAAGCGCGGCCGTGTGCAAATATACGAGCACACCCAGCCCACAATCAGAGCAAGTTGAGCTTACCATTTTCTGCTTAGGCTCTAAGCATTGGCGACAATTGTTGCGCGGATTGCCGTCATTATAGAGAGTTGGCGTTTGATCCGGGCTGGACGCAGTCCAAAAGCTCGCTGTCCACTTCTCTCCCTTGGTACGCCACCCTTCGTCATTCGCCGCATGCGGGGCGTTGGCATGAGAGATACGGGAAGATCCAGAAATCATGGGATATGTCTACGTCCGGAGCCAAGTGACTTTGAGGACAAACTAGCGGCCATGCCCATCGACTCGACCTTCCCCTCCGCAGTGAGGGCATCCGCCAAGGCACATATATACACTTCCAATGTTGACGGCTCATGTTGGTATTGTTTGAGAATTTAGCATTGCAGCAATATGCGTTAGTATGGATACCAGGCGAAATGTGAAACAAGAAGCAGATAACATAGTCACTAGCAGTTGTCCGTTCGTTCGTTAGCCCCGGTGTTTGGGAGGATGCTAAACTCGTTGTTGATGTCTATTGTATTGAAGTGCCGGCGGCAAAAGGCATGACTGACTCGTTGCTCCACGTTGTAGTTGAACTTATGAGCCAGTCCATTATCCTTGAATTTGGACTTGATGCAATCGATGGGCGGTGTCAAAACATCACTGTAGCATGTGTGCACCAAGAGCACGGGCTGGGTGACTTGCCAATATATGCTTAGATACGGACATTCTCACCATATCTACTTGGGCGTCAAATGTTTTGACCATGGAGGAGAACTTAAACCGCGCGCCTCTCACAACGTCAATTATGGTCAGCTTGAGGTAGCCATAGTGGCCGCTCTTAATCACCGCCATGATGTTGTTTATCCCGCACCCCTGCGTGCCAATAGCTACTGCAAGGTACGTGCCACCTACTCAAACCACGCATCACCTACACGTGTCCGGTCGGACTTCCACAAAGACCCAATAAGGTGGAGAGTCTCAGCTAATGTGGCCTGAATCTCAACACCGTATTTCTTTATCGCCATATGTTCCTTCCTTAGGGCCAGCACCATACGAATGATGCAACATGTCATGGCATACACTAAGGTTTCAACATCCATCCCAATGGGTGTGATCTATTAGGAAGCCCGTCAAGTGCAGTTTACCGCACAATGTACGCCACTCGAAGATTGTCTCGTCGACTATCACAATGCCGCAAGGAACATAGTTATTAGCGAACCAAAAGGCGTTATTGGTTTCCACCCACGCCTTCCACGTCTCGTTGTATCTAGTCTCTGGGAGATCCTCCGATACGTTCCAAAAGTGAAGTTATTGTCACCACTCGTCGAAGCGACACTGAGACATCACATTTTCAAACCCGTACTTGGTTGGCGGTGAGTCCATGGCAAACACAACATGGTTCTTCAGCAGTTCCTCAAAACTAACAAACGAGCGAAGAATGAAAGCAATCAAGACACCCATAAATACGTTAAATTCTGCCATGGAGAACGGGTTCACTCTACAACATGCACGTATGCGGATGTATGGGCACATGGATCGGTCAAGTTTGGTTGATCGCGCGCGAACGACACCTTTGTCCGCGTACGCACAAGAGTATCTAGTGACCTTACATGACATCGCCATGTCCTCTAGAACGTGCTCCAAAATTGTAGCGAATCCATACGTGTCGTGGCTCAGCCGGTAAGTCCGCCGCCTTGGCCGTAACCGTTGTTCCCATACTAGTGGTATGGGGTGGTGATATTGGTGAGATTAGTGATGCGAACGGATGGCGGCATCAACAATGTGACTAAATGGCCACGGATTGCCCCAAAAAATCCTAGCTTCCTTGAGGTGTCCTCTACGCATGTTCACCTTTGGGTGTTGTACTTTACTAGTAGTAGTTGTTGTCGTTTTAGTATGATAACAATATAACTATTGCATGCAATGTGCCGGTAAGCATTTGACCAACGCAATAAGACGTTGTTTTTTCCTCCTTTTCATGTCCGCGCGTCTACTACGGCTAGGGATCAACCACCGATACATCGTCGAAAGTATCACCCATTGATATGGTGCCATCGATGATTCGATGCATGTGCGAGGTTGTGACATCGGCATTGAGATGATGGCAATTGTGATAACATCAATGCCATCAACTATCAAAACATTTAGAAGCTCTCAATTATTAATAAAGCCCGATGTGTTGATATATTGTCCAAAATATCGACACATTGGCGATAAGATCGGCTTAACGTGCCATCGGTGTCAACATCCAAAAATATCAACACCATCAACGTTGACAATCCGAGATACCAATACCATCAACATCGACAAAATTCACTTGATCCCTAGCTTTAGCCTTAGTGTCTATTACACCGGGAATTTCACGTTATTCTATCAAATAAGTCTGACGAACACAAGCACGATACCGCCATATCACCATTCACCAACCCGCCCGATGCGAGAGTGTCGGCGGAAAGCTCTGGTTTTGTAATCAAATTATTATAGCGAAAGTCTTGCACTTCTACCATCACCGAATTACATTTGGTACTCTTGGCGGCCACGCCACGGCTTTCTTGACGGAGCTAGCCAAGCAGGCAGCCGCATCTAAAGGGATGCACGTGGGCAAGTTGTTGGCCTCCTGGCGTCGAAAGGTCTCTCTCGCCGTCCATGTTGCTCACGCGGACAACGTCTTGCGTGGTTTGTCCGCCGCTGCGGACGGCACGGAGGCCGCTTCTTCCTCGGCTGGGATGCCTTCTCCGGCCACGGCGCTCTTCACCCGCGCCATGGGCCGCAAGCGTCCCCGTGCTTCCTCGAGCGGCGCGTGAGGCGCCGCTTGTCGCCTCCAAGTGTTGCATTCTCGGCGTGGCTTAAGAGTTTCCTTAGTATAATCTGCTAGTTTTATGCACAATGTAGTGCTTTCCTTTTGCTGTGCTTTGGATTCCGTGATCCTCTTGTCACTCTTGCCCTCTTGTTTCCCCTCCCACTTTCCCTGTCCGTGCTCATCTGGTTCTTCTTGTAAACAAAATTTACCGAATTACATTTACAGGTGGTCTCCTGTGTGATAATACAACAGTAGTGTCATTTTGCTTTGAAGCACATGATTTTGTACAGTTGTTATATAAGAAATATCAGAAGCAGAAAATTAATGATGATAAAATTATTATAAATACGAGCACTGTGAGTACCTGTACGAGGGCGTTGTTTTGAGTTTTTTCTCCGCTGCTTTCTTTGTAATCACATTCAGTTTGAAGTTTCGAGTACCGAGGGCAGAATGCAAATTTTATAATCAAGAGAGTATTACACATAATGTCGCTATATACTACACTTTCAAACGAAAATACTACCGGCCGATATAAACATAATTCAGAATCCAACGTCTCACATTTGAATGATCTCTTTTCAGACCATCTCTCGCTTTTGATTGGCTATCGTCACTATACCAGTATAGCGTAGTTAACACAGTACAAGGCCGCCCCGCATGCATGTCACCGAACTCGACCGACTGTGCTCGCTGCCAAACAAACAACAAATATATATGTCTTGACCCACAATGGTTCGGGACATCAGTCACAACTCTCAAATCCAAACCTGCGTTCCCCTCGTTCAATTCATCCTCACACCAGCAAACACAATGGCCCCCAAGGCTGAGAAGATGCCCGCCGCCAAGGGTGACAAGGCCCCGGCGAAGAAGACTCTGGCCAAGGACGGCAAGAAGAAGGCCCGTAAGACCAAGGCCGAGACCTACAAGATTTACATTTACAAGGTCCTGAAGCAGGTGCACCCCGACACCGGCGTCTCCTCCAAGGCCATGTCTATCATGAACTCCTTCATCAACGATCTGTTTGAGAAGATCGCGACGGAGGCGTCCAAGCTGGCCCGGTACAACAAGAAGCCGACTATCACCTCTCGCGAGATTCAGACGGCGGTGCGTCTGATCCTGCCCGGCGAGCTGGCGAAGCACGCGGTGTCCGAGGGCACCAAGGCGGTGACCAAGTTCACCAGCGCTTGAAGTTCTTCTTCTATCCGTTGTCGTGATTCTTAGCAGCCTTCTCTGATACACTATCAAACCAAACAAACTGGTGTTTTAAACACCACTTCGTATTGGAAAAAAAAGTCCAGTCAGTGACAATTACGACCACTACAAGCAAATTTTTGTTTTAGGGCAAGGCCCGGTACTTCTACCTGTGCCGAGCTAGTCTCGTGATTCAACCTAAGTAGACACGGCAGCGACCACACTGGTGAGTGAGAATGCGGGAGCTGAACTGAGTATGCAGACGAAACGGCCATCGGGTGTCCGCGGCAGGAGATAACTCATATCTCTTGTGTTTCATATTATTATCAACCCATTGGACGCGATAGATACGTCAGTGCTGACGCTTTTCATAACACGACGGCATACGTGAACTGATTAAACTGTCTTTGCCACATAGCGGCAGCAGCTCAGGGTGGGTCAGACACGAAATTGGTCGTTTGACAACACTGCAGGGCGAGCGGTGGGTGGAGAGAGCGAAATTCCCTTACATGGACTCATGGAAGACTTGATTATAAAACTTATTAAGGGATGGGTTAAAACACTGAGGGAGACGAAGAAGCGAGGAAATAAGATGTTGTTAACAAGTAATTAAAGAAGGTAGAGGGAGGGGAGAGCAATAGTGAAGAGAGAGAGCAAATAAGTAAGGAAGTAAAGAGGGAGGGAAGGAGAGAAAGACAGAAAAAAGGTAGGGGCAAGGGAACAGCAGGGATGCCAGGGAAAGCGTGACGAGCAAGCGATGAAAAAAATTGTAAGTAATTCCAAAGCACTTACTCTAGGTTCAGATATCTCATAGTGTTGTTAAGGTTACCGGGGGCCACATTCAACGGGGCATTTCGCGCATTCTTCGTGCCAGTGCCTACCTTGACCTCTTGGCGTTCTGCAGACCTTCCCCACTGGACTATATGAGGGTGATTTCGGGTACAGGTCGCGGGGCTTTGGCTCTCTTTTTCGCTTCACATGAGTCCAGTTTCAAGGTGCCATCCGATTGCTATACGATGGCAGCCCACCGGGTGCTTGGCTTGACTGCGGAGCGCGCCGCTCATGTTCGAAAATGCCCTCGGTGCAATGAGGCCCCTTCAGAATCTCGCGGGTATGGATCTTCGTCGACGGTATCGAGCATCTTTATGTCTGGTGAGCGCTCAACAGCCGCTATGCTCATGGACCATATCCCCCGGTGCCCGTGCTCTTGGTATATCATTCAACTCCACGACCGTATTGTCCACGTGCTTGAAGAGTTCATGCTTGAAGCGGGGGCTACCAAGGGCCGGGACTTGCGGTTGGAGGTCCGCCGTATTCTGTCGGGAGCTTCACGTGATCGTCCTGGGGATGTGGTTTGGTTAGACTTCATGGCTCCGCACCGTCATCTTGTTGTTGATGTGACGGTTACAAGTGCTCGCACGAACACCAATGTTCCTCGTATAGTAGGTGCTCGCCTTCCACTCCTTGGCAGCCTTGCATTGGGAGCTCAGCAAGGCAAACTTGATGCGGACCTCCGCACTTCCGCTTTGCTTGGCACGCCTTTGGTTCAATCGGTCCATGACTATTATCCCTTCGCCATGGAGGATGGGGGCCGGTTGGCGCCGATGGCGGCTGAGTTGGTCGATCGCTTGGCTATTTTGGTGGCTGTTCGTCGCTTCCCTGGCATGGGGGCCGCTGACTCTCATTCCTTGCGCTCTGACAGTTATGTCCGTATGCAACATTTTGTTCGTCGATCTACTTCTGTTCCGTTTCGGCGTTTTTTGGGGGATGTGCGACGTGAATTCATGCAACGTCTTTCTGCTGCTCTTCATGGCACTCTGGGTTCTTATCTCCGCGACGCTTTTCACGAGGGCAGTGCTGGTGTTGTGGCATGACTTCCGGTTCCTCGGGCTTAGGTTTTTTCCTTTTTTTTTTTTTTTTTTTTGCTTGGTGGCCTCCACTGCTTTTTCTTGTAAGTAATTTGTGACATTGTTCAGGTTACCCTCTTTCCTTACAGCGAGCGCATGGCGCTCCTGTCCCACTCGATTAGTCACCACCTCCAGCCCATCGGTCAGGCTGGCGGTCACTGTCACCACACTATTATCTTGCTTCCTTTCTCGAACCATGCACACTGTTCAATAGGTAATGGGCTCCTCTGTATACACGTAGACATGTTACATTATTTTTTCTCGGGCCATACACGGCCCCACAGCTCCCGCGACGACTTACATCGCGCCGCCGCCGGATTTTTTTTATCTCACACATCCGAGTACTCTTCTTCACGCGGCGGCACACTCCCGCCCCGCTACCATCCCCCGTGCTCGACAATGTAGGACGACCCAGCCGAGAGCTCACGCCCACTGAACGCACTCGCTCGGTGGGTACATGTTGCACACATGTCCAAACACGGGAGGGGGGTGAATTTCGTTAGGTGAATACCTCATACACAAGGTGCACGACTGCACGTTAGCTGTCAGCGGCACTGGACACTAGCCACTGGTCTCCTCGACGGTACATTGTGCCCCTCTTTACGTGGAGTTTACGGCAAGGGCGGGTGAGACACCTCGGGGCATCATGCCGGGGGGTCGGCGGGCATCACGTCGTCTCACCATACCCACCGTTAGGCACAACCCGTTAGTGGATTTATCCATTGTCCTAGTCCTCGACTCCCCATGGCTCCAAAAAAGGCGCATTTCGCCTTAGCGCAGTGGTCGTGGCGGCCGTGGCCACAATGTCGAAATGTCTCCCTCCCCCAGCCCTCTTTATTAGGAGACGGCCTCAGACACAACCACGACGCAAGCCATGCTAGGCACTATTATGGAAAAGGGCGCCCGCCGGCGGCGCAACAGCGGCGGCCCCGGAGAGGGGTGCGCTCGCATGCCCGTCGCCACTTACCTCTACCTCCACGCGGTGGGCGTTGGTAACCATGTAGCCGTGCCATGCCTGGCACGGTAGGGGGCTAAAAGAGGTACCGACAGATGCGATCCGCGGGATCAGCAGCTGTCGGGAAGCCCTGTACGGAGGGTTTTGGAAAAACATAATATCCGTACACCGGCACAGGGATCTCCCGCTCGGCCAATCCGATATGTCTTTTCCGCGACTAAATACTCGCAGATACTCTCCCGACGATGGTGCGGGAGCGGCGTTTGCGAAATATTTTTTGGCGAAGAAGGGTACGGACGGATCGGAGGAGGGACGAGGGTGTTGGAGCTAGCGGCGGACAGCTGGGAAGCAGCGCTAGGGCACGGCGCTCGCTAGCAATCGCCAGCCCTGCGAGAGCCTTGGGTCTCCCATGGGGGCGAGGCCTGATGCTACGCAGGACGGAGGTGGGTCGCAGCCGGAGGAGCGGCACGGTCTGGCGGCGGAGGTCCTTAGGATCACCCGCCGCCGGAAAAGCCCGGTACGGGGGGTTTTTGAAAAAATTTCCGTACCCAACATCTTTTGAGGACCGGCGACTCGATCTCTGTGTTCTACCAGCCCCTTCCCTAGTCGGTACCCGGTTATCGATAGGCTGCCTCAGGCAGTGTGCCTAGGGTTATCGTAACGGCACACTGCTCATAAAGGCGCCCCCCTAACGACGTAAACCACCGGGGGAGGGTAGGGACGGTCACAACGCGATCAGATAGGTGTTGGAAACATACGGAACAAGGACAGGGGACATGAGAAAATTCTGGCTCGGGGGCAGGAGAGCCAGCCGGACACCGTATGCAGCCTAGTTATTTTCTCTTCTCAGCCCCCGAAGGAGGAGAGAAGACTCGGCTTGGTGGCGCGCTGCGTCGGGAGGAGCAACTAATACCTCGGGCGGGGTTGAGCACGGATCGAGACGGGACCGACGACGGCCTGAGCGAGGGGGGTTTTTCACCTGCCTTTCCCCTCTAGCTCCGGCACGACCGGAGTCGCACAGGAGCCGAGGTCAGGCAGGTTCGACTCGACCAGCTCAAGCTGAATAACCTTGCTGATCAGCGTCTCCGCATCGGCTGGAGCAGGCCGCGTGTCGTGGAAACTAGCGACATTTTATATTTCATACTGTATCCAAAAAAAAAACGTATACATAAAAAAACAATTTACATGGATACGGGTATTTTTAAGACGGTATCGTCACTGCCATTGGAGAGGTTGGGATTAGTGGTTCACAGTCTACCTCACGCTTCTAAGTCCAACATTGTTAGGCGTAGCACACGGGGGGCCCAGAGATAGCAACCGGTCTTTAGTGGTATTGTTGTAAACAATTTCAATTTCAATTTCAATATGGAAAAGTTGTTTGCGTTCCACAACCGCCTCGTCTCCTCGGAGGCACCGCCCTTTGCCCTTGCCATTGCCCCATCCCCACTTGCTGACGACGTGCGTCACCCTTGGTCCATGACACCCCAACGTACCGGTTTTGTTCCCCCTCCGGTCACTATCAAGCCACGACGCCCCACTATCGACCCCGACTTGGTCCTCGCTAATCAACTCGAGTAGTCGAGTGTGAGGGACTCGACCTCGACGCTAGCTTGCGTCACGTCAAACTCGACATGCCGGTCATGCACCCACACCAGCAGTTCAAACACGGGAAGGCAGGTTTTCTGACTTTTGTGCGCATGAAACTGCCAACACTCATTCCCCAAGTGGTTTTGCACCAATCCCGTGCAGTCATCCACACTAAATCCTATGATATCATTCACACCATGATGCTCCAATGTGTTGGCGACAACCGCCGTGCCCGCCAGGCACTCGACATGGTTAGCGCCTCCCAACCTGACCGTGGTGCAACTTCGTGACACTCCCTTTGTAGCCGCATGGGCTCCTAGAGCATTGCGCTTACCATGCGTCTTGCCCGTCAACTCATACGAGTTCAACGCCCGGACGAGTCTCTTTCGGACTTCGTCCACAACGTGCGGCATGCGTACGATGACATGAACGAGCCATGCCTCATGGTTGATACTCGATGACTAGCAACATGACTATACATAACGGTATATCTTATGACCTCCACACTCGTATCGAATTTCGATAACTTAAGCCTTTGTTCTAGAGTAAGAAAATAGTACACGGCTCGGCCGGTACATGGCTCGCGGGACGAAAGTGCCACGAGCCGTTTTCCGCGCGCTTTTCGGTATTCCAATAAGGCCGGTACACGGCCTGGATCGCAGTACATACGGGCTCTACATCGGGCTTCTACGGCCGTTTTTGCGCAGCCATTGCGCCCGCACACGCCCTCTCACACACATTACCCGCACCCGCATCCGTTCCACAATGTTGAATCCGAGGTTCATCACGCTTGTAGGGGCACTGGCCCTACTTTTGGGCTTGGCGGCACTCGTGAATGAAACGCTAGTCATTTACCTCTAGTCCTTCCTCATACAGCCACATCAGATTCACCGGTACTATACAACGGACATTTCAACATCGTACATGCGTTGGACACGCGTATGGAATCAACGTGAAAACGCGCCACTCGCGCACTTGTAATACGCGCGCCCACTCGTTGTAATTGACGCTTTCTTAACATACTCGCTACATCGCCGTTTCTACTGAAACTCACAGCAAGTGCAACAAAGACCATAACCATGTTGCAGATGTAATTTGGAGGTGAGTGGTCTTATATTCAAAAGCTTATGCGCAAGACGCGCCACAGGAAGGGACGTGACGCTGAATTTTACGTGATTAACATCTCGCCAGTAGCGGAACAACCGGCGGAATTTCACATCGGAGAGAAGCTTACTAAAAAACAACGGGAACACTTCCAGTCGCTACTCTACGATGACTTCCCAGAGTTATTGTAGCCACATGATTCGCCGCACGTAAGCCGACAGTGGGTTCATCCACTCACTTGCTCGATATTACACGTGACTCTCATCGACACGACTGGCCCGATGAAACGTTAGCGTATTAAAAGATTGTCACATGCGGAGCGCGTTGAGTTTAACCGACATCTCAAAGACGCAGTGAAAGTTGGTTTGATTCGACCGAGTCATAATGAGCTCGGCTCGCCGATTTTTTGTGTGCAAAAAGCTGATGGCTCGCTTCGACTCTGCATTGACTACCGCGGTATTAACGAGATTACGCTTAAGGACGCTTACCCACTTCCGCGTGTGCACGACACTCTCGATTAACTCAAGGACGCGAATTTTAATACTCATCTTGACCTCGCGTCTCGCTTTTGGCAAGTTCGAGTACGTGATCGGGACATCCCCAAGACTGCGTTTCAAACACTTGATGGTCTAATGGAGTGGGTCGTGTTAGCACTAGCATCCCGTTGCCTAGTACTTATGTACAAGGTAGCTATTTGTCATCCTAGTACTTAGCGCTATGATATTAGCGGTATTCCCTATTAGTGGCGGTCGGCCGGCCCTGCTAGTGCCTTCGCCAGCCGCCATCTCTCTCCCCCCACTTCTCTAGTCGCCACAGCCGGCCCCCTTGTGGGGCCGGCACGACCTCCGTGTAACTATCCGTTCCCAACTCTAACATGTTATGGGCCCTCCACCAAGTTGCACTAGAGAAGAGCGTGTGTAAAGCGCTCGGCGCCACGCTAGTCCTACCTACTCCCACGTAAACAAGAGTAGAGCGTGTGTAAAGCGCTCGGCGCCACTCTAGTAATTCATCGTCCATCCGACACAACGCTTCGCCTTCGAGCTAGTTATCCGCGATTGTCCTACCATCTCCCACGTAAAAAGGAGAAGAGCGTGTGTAAAGCGCCCGGCGCCACGCTTGCCCCACCCAACTTCCAATCTTACCTAGCCTTCAGCCTACCGATGCTCTGGACCAAATCTGGTTTCTTAAGACCGACCCGCGAAAATTCGGCCCGTGCGTACTTTAATTAGTACTGTTATTATTATTTTCCCGAGGCAACGCCGCAACGCTCACCTAACTAAGCGAGAAGCTTAACTTTCCCACGGCGAAAGGGGGAAGTCAACACGAGCGCCCGTCTATGCTTTTGAGTGCCTACACGCTCCTAACGGCCTTGTTGGCTTTGCTTCTTCCTCGCCGGTCGCTCTCATGCGTCGGCTAAATCGCCCGGGGATACTTTTCCCGCTAAATGTCAGAATAGTACATTACACAGTACATTTGGAACCGCTTCTTATCGGTAACTCGCCGGTAGCGGCACGTGAGCGCATGTCGCTACACCTACCCGGCCTGAGACACACGCTACAAGAACTACACCTTCGACCAAGATGGCACCTTCCTCGACGCAAGCTAGGACGAGGTCAAGTACTCGGCTATCTTGAGGGGGGTGTTAGCACTAGCATCCCGTTGCCTAGTACTTATGTACAAGGTAGCTATTTGTCATCCTAGTACTTAGCGCTATGATATTAACGGTAATCTATTCCCTATTAGTGGCGGTCGGCCGGCCTTGCCGGTGCCTTCGCCGGCCGCCATCTCTCTCTTCCCACTTCTCAAGTCGCCACAGCCGGCCCCCTTGTGAGGCCGGCACGACCTCCGTGTAACTATCCGTTCCCAACTCTAACATGTCGCCATGCAGTTCGGAATGTGTAATGCGCCAACAGTTTTTCAGCGAATGATGAAATGATGAATGGCATTCTGCGCGACATTTTACACAAGTTCGTAACCGTCTACCTCGACGACGTTTGTGTCTTCAATCGCACGCTGCAGGTTCTCATGGAGAACATGCATCTTATTATCCAACGCTTCAAGGAGGAGGGGTTGAAGTTACGCCTTAAGAAGTGTTTTTTCGGTTTTCAAGAGATGGAGTACCTTGCCTAAACGGTGTCGGCTAGTAGAATTTCAGTTTCGGCAAAGAAAGTCGAGGCCGTTGCCGATTGGCCCGTCCCAACGTCACAAAAAGGAGGTTCGCAGTTTCGTGCAATTCTGCAACTTCTACGCCAGATTCATCCATCATGTTAGCGACCTTACGGCACCATTGACGGACTAACTGCGGAAGTCCAACCACAGAAGGTTACGCTGGCGCCTATGTGTGTGGAAGCCTTTGAGACTTTCAAATTACGGCTCATTTCCGCGCCATGTCTGATCTTCCCGGAGGTCAGCTCGGACGCGATACTCACCGTGGCTACAAATGCTTTGTCAATGGGAATTGCAGCAGTCCCATTGCAAGATCAATGAGGAGTACTTCAACCAGTCTTTTCATGGGCGTGTAAGCTGAATCCAACTGAACGTGGCAGCACCTAATTTTGCGTACGATTTTGAAGCTTTGGCCGCATGCGAATCGGTTAAGCATTGAAGGTGTTACTTTGAAGGGTGCTCTAAGTTTCTTGTCGTAACATACCATGATACACTGCGACATCTGCTCGTTACCTGCGGGACTTGCAATCGTTTGCGAGTTCGATAACGCTTGCGTATCGCAAGGGGGCCCTTACCGAAGCCGATCCGTTAGGTCGGAGACAAGACTATGTACCTCACGCCACAATTCCATTGTTTTGGGATGGCGAGGTTCCGTCTGATGAAGAATTACGACTGAAGTCCTAGCCGCTATCGGAAGACGCGCAATTAAACTTGATGATTGTTAACGCGTTGCAGTTGAGCCCTAAATGCGTTGATCTCATTCGCGAGGGTTACTCCCGAGACTCATTTTATGGGGACGAGGGTGAGTGGACGAAATACAGCTAGATAGAAGCCATAGCTGGGTACGTTTGGCGTCTTTATCGCCTTTGTGTCGCGTGGAACTCTGAACTCCGACTGAGATTGATTATTGAATTGTACGATTGTTCGTCACATGGTCACATAGAAGTTGCTAGCACTCTTGCTCAAGCGCTCGACAGATTCTGGTGGAAACGAATTCACCAAGACGATACAGATTTTTGTGAGCGTTGTGTCGCGTGTCGACGGGCAAAGATTCAACCATAGATGACTGCGACTCTTTACCCCTTACTTGATCCACCCAAACCGTGGCACACAGTTGGTCTTCACTACCTAACACACTTGCGTTTGAGCAATGCTTTTGACAATGTGCGGATTGTGGTCGACCACCTGACTCGAATGGCCCATTTTCTGCCGTTCACAGAGAGCGTAACAAGAGAGGAAACTGCAAATATGTTTTTACATGGAGTCTACATATTGCGTGGACTACCTCGAGTACTCGTCAGTTATGGAAATTCGTGAGTGGCTTATGGTAGACGCTTTGGAGACGCCTTGGAACGCGACTCAACATGTCTTCTAGTCGACACCCGGAGACGGATGGACCAACGGATCGCGTCAAAATCACGTTTGAGCGGCTTGTACGTTGTTTGTGCTGCTACGACGGAACAAACTCGACAGACCTCCTGCCTCAAGTGGAATTCGCGTACAACGCCACTCGTGCGCTTGGAATTAAGCACACACCCCTCCATGCCAGTTTTGGGTTCTCGCACGAGGAGCCTCATGAGTTACTTTTCAGCATGAGACCTTCGATTCCGGTTTCGCAAGGCGCGTCAGAGCGGTTACGATTGTTACACTAGGTACATGCTATGGTACGTTAACTGTTACAACGAGACAAGGATGAGATGCAAGCTTGTTCAGAACCGTCGACAGCGCCGCACTTCGTTCGAGGAGACATGGTGATAATTGCTACAAAGAATCTCTTCTTACGTAGGCAGCCTAACATGAAGCTACGTGATCGACAGCTCGGACCTTTTACTACAATCGAGGAGCCGGTTGGGAAGCATAGTCACAGATTAAAACTGCTGGCAAGCGTACACTTGCACCCGGTGTTTCACGTCAACAATTTAAGCCCATGCTTTGGAGCTTCGTTGCGCCCTGATGTTCCGGTGACTGCTCTAGAGGGAGACGAGGAGGAGTTCGACGTCTCTCACATCTCTGCTGTGTGCATCAATTCGTTACCTAGACGTCGAGGGAAATATTTGCTCTTCACGACGCACATCAATGATGACGACATTTCACATGTTTGGCACTCGTTGAACGAAGTACACCGTACAACGATGATACAAGATTTCTTGGAGACGCCCCGATGGCACGCGTTTGCCAAGACTAAGGCGTACATCGACTTCATGCGCGCTCACCCATCGCGAATTTCTGAGTCCCCGTAATTGCTTCAATAAAGGAGCCTAGACCACGGAGGTTAGCCTCACGGTTGGCCTCGAAATCTGTCAAGAGGGGGAGGGTACGAGTGTGACGAGTACAGTCATGCAACATTACATTGCATGACATTGTACATGTGCTCGTTACTAAATCCGACTCGTGCTTTTGCATCGTTCACCGTGGGTACGTCGCTACTGCAGTTTTGCAAGGGTATTGATGCGTGATGTAATGCATGTACCTCCCGGTACGCACATGTACGCACAATAAATCTAGCTAGCTAGACGACGCGCTGGACGAGGTTCTTTATTGTGACGAGCCACGTCGCTAGTCTGTTTCGAAACCGTTAGAAAGCCCTAACACTTAGCACGAGGACCAAGCAAGAGCATGTGCAAGCTAGCTCGGCAAAACCAATTTAAGCCTAGTGCGGTAGAGGGAAGTAACAAATATTTTAACAAGTCTTTTGTTCGATTAAAATCGATTGTTAAACACTAAACAATCAAACATCTTCTCATTTCTCCCTCCATAAGCACTTCCAACCTGCAGTGAAAGGAGCAGCAAACATAACAAAATAGATTTATTGTGTTCGCAGTTAGTTAGAGAAGGCAAACTGCCACACAAATGGCGTGCCGCTTGCGGATCCGAAGTAAAGAACACAAGGGCGCCGTGATTGAACTGTTTGGTAGAAGACTTTGACTCCGGGCGAGGAAATATGGAAAATGGATGGCCGAGGTGGGCAAAGCGAAGTAAGTGCATGCGCTTACTTCTAGTACTAGCATGCGTCCTCGGATAAACGCCAATGAGAAGCGCCTTACCCGGGAAAGACTAGCGGTATTTTTTGTAATAGCACATTCGCATGACTTGTCAACTTGCCCACATGCATCCTTGCAGAGGTGGCATCATGTAGACCCGCCAAGATAAATCACTTCAACATACGTTGATGATAGTTGAATAACATGGACATCAGCATACATATGTGACGGGAACTGTCATACAACAATACATTGCAGAACACTGTACATGTACTCGTTAATAAATCCAACTTGTGTTTTTCCATCGGCAAGACGTACACCGTAGGCACGTCGCTACTGCAATTTTGCAAGGGTAGTGATGCGCACTTTAATATCAATATCTCCCGGTACGTTCAAGTACGCAGAATAAATCTAACTAGCTAGACGACGCGCTCGACGAGGTTCCCAATGCAGAATGAGGTTCCCAATGATGGACGAGCCGCGTCGCTAGTCTGTTGACAACGGTTGGAGAGCCCTAGCACATGGCACACACCAAGCGGCCTCCTCCCTCACCGTCGCGCAACCTCGACCCTCCACATAATCACTCGACCCGTTAATACAACTGTAACCTCCCCCACCGAAGTCCTCGCGGCAGTCCACTCGCACTTCGACGCCGAACTCAGCCACGCTACCCCACCCGTACTCCCCATCCCTCCGTGGGAACACCCCGACAGCCCCGACCGCTTCGTCATTGAACCCCGCGGAGACACCTCCCTCACCCTCGCCGACATGATAACCCGCGATACATTCGATAAAACGATTACCTCACTCGGCACGGGCAAGGCCCCCGGCCCCGACGGTAGCCCTAACGAGATCATAAAATTCCTACCCTTGGCGACCCGTTCCGCCCTCTTCTCCCTCCTCTCCCTCCTCGCCCACAATACCTACACCCCTCCTGAATGGTGCCATAGCACCACATGCCTCCTTCATAAAAAAGGTGACCCCACCCTCCTCGACAACTAACGCTCCATCGCTCTCATGAACAACCTCCTTAAACTCTGGACCGCACTAATCAAAGACGCAGGCTCAAAATACGCCGAATCCCACGGCATCCTCAGCGACAAGCATGATGGATTCCGACAACACCGCAGCATTCACGACGCCCTGTCCTCCATCATCATGATGATTGAGGACGCCAAACTTCACCACAAGGACATCTACGTCATGTACGCGGACTTCAAAGGCGCTTTCAATGCCGCCGACCACCGCATCATGTTCAAACACATGCGCCAACTCGGTATGCCCCCCACCTTTGTCGACACTTGCGAGCCACTGTACGGCGTCTCCTCCACTGATTACATCACCCCCTACAGCTCCACCCCCTCCATGGACATTAACCGTGGCACCCTGCAGGAAGACACCCTCTCCCCCTTCATGTTTACCCTCTTGCTCGAACCCTTCCTCCGCTGGCTCACGGTGGGCAGCATGGGATACCTCCCCGGCGCCCCCACCACAAACGCTGACCCCTCAGAACCCACAGCTACCTACCTCGGCCACGGCTTCGCCGACGACTTCAGCCTCGCCACGGTCTCACCCCCCAATATGTCCATCCAGCTCCGGAAACTCTCCCTCTTCAGCGCCTACACATGTATGACTGTCAACATCCAGAAATGTTGCATTACCGGCGCCCTCTGGCGCTCAGGCAGCGCCCTTTCCCTCGCCAACTGCACCCTCCTTGCATCCCGCCTCAAAACACAATTCATCACCATCAACTCACGCTCAATCCCCATTCCATCCATAGGCCCCTCGGACACATACCGCGTCCTCGGAGTCGGACTAAACACCTCCCTCACCTTCAACAAGCACTTGCTGAAACTAAAGCGCGCTACAATATCCCTCATCACTGCCCTTTCCAAACGTCCCTACTCACATAATCCCGCAGGATACGTGTCATCCGCGGCCCCCTCATCGGCAAGTTCTTCACCCTCCAGCTCGGCCTCTTCAACGACTCCCAGCTGGACATCCTCGAAGGCCAAATCTGCCGAGCACTCCGCTCCGCCGTCTCCTCGGTGCGAAATCTCCCTCGCACAGCCCTCCACCGCCCAACCTCCGACCTCGGCTACGGCCTCCCCTCCCTCAAAGCCCACGCCGCACAACTCACAGTATGTCACCTCCACAAACTCATGAACACCCATCGGATACAGAGGTCACATGGCCAGAACACACATCAGCACCATTTCCACCACGTACACCCACTGGCCCACCAAATCCATCATGTCAGGCAACACCTCCCCACCTATACTCTGATGCATGGTACGGGCCCAACGCGACACATGCACCATGTTCCACAACATCCCTCCACTCTCCCTCACCAACCCCATCGCCTCCACACTGCGCGTCCATTTCACCCACCAAGACCACACCCTCCTCGCATCACTCCGCGACAAAGCCACCCACATCACCGACCCCCACACTTACAAACAAGCATACTGCAATTTCACACCTCGCCGAACACACATCCCTCCTCCCCCGCCTCACCCCCCTTTGGCAAACCAACATTACCACATGGCCACAAGTCCTCCTTCGCGCCACCAACACCGCCACCAATCTTGCAAACCCATATCCACGCTCACGGGGTCCACCACCTCACTCTCAGTCCCCATTCGCCTTCTCGCCGCAGTCCTCACCGAACCCATCGATACTATCCACAACTGCCTACCCATCACACACCTCACCCCCAAACACGCACCCCCCCCCCACCTTCCACCCCTCATGGGTTCCCCTACTATCCCCCCACCTCTCCCGTCCCCCTCCACCCCCTCATCCGGCGTCCATACCCCTCGCACCACAACCCCCCTCCCATGGCACCCACCACACACATCGAGACGGATTACCTCTCACCGTCAGCCCACCACTACCCTCCTTGCGACGTCACACGCATCATTTTTAAACACAGACACAGAATACGACCAAACACAATACATGGTGGAATGGGCCCCGGAACACCTCATGGAATGGAACATCCAACTCCAACTCGACGATGGCTTCCGCCTTATCTCCTCAAACCCCCACATCAGTATGTCTCCCCACCCCCTTCCCCCCCACCTGCTCTATCTGCCATGACCCCCTCCACACAAACCCCACCTCCACCTGCTGCACATTCCCGCACTTTGCCGTCCATACCCAATGCCGCCCCGCACATGGCCCCGTCACATGGAAATGCGACTGGTGCGGCCGCGGCTAACACCACGACCTCACCCGCTCACCCGAGGTCCAGTGGGCCCTTGCCTTCAACTCCACGACATCATCAGTGAGACCCCCTCCGGCCCCACCGCCCTCACTGCATTTAACTCAGGATTCGTCCCCTCCCCCACAGCCGTCCTACCCGACCCAGGACCCCCCCCATGGACACACCCCCTCATCACATTCAACCAAGACCCAATCAACCTAGACCTCGACATGCTCCCCACCGGCACATTCTCCATACACTCCCACCCTACATTACATGACACCACCATCCTTTGCACCCCATACGGCCGCGCGGTCACCACCCTCTCCGGCCCCCGCACCCTACACTTATTCCAACTCTTTCGCCCCGACCTCACACAACGCTCGTTCGAAGAAGAGGTCTATCACCTCCTCACCCGCCTAGGCTCCCGATCGAAAATCCACGCGCCCACACCGCCACTACCACGCGCAACAGATCGGCCATTCGAGAAGACTTACTCACAGCCCTTCGCACAACATTTCACATCCAGACAGAACTCTACTCAGACCCTCTTAACAAATCACTCCACTTTCGCACCTACCACTCACTCTACCCCGCAGACATAGTCTTCTCATCCAGCGGCAGCAACGCACCACACACATGGCACGGTACTAACATAGCCAACCCGGAATACGACCACGAATGCATGCGCCGAGCCATGGAACACGCAATAACCAGCGCCCACGTCACAGCTTCACACACACCCAGCGCCACCATCCTCATACTCCCCCGATGGGAACACACATCATACCGCCACTCCAAATACATCAGCTCACCGTACACCTACCACCTCTACACCCTTCCCAACGACGCAAACACATTCCTACCCCCCGACCAACACAGAGGCCACCCCACCTCCACCCCATTCGGCACACGGTGGATGGTAGACATCTACCTCGTCGCCAACCCCCTCACACTCTCCGTCATGCCCTCACACACAGCCATGACCGCCCTCCATAACATACTCGAAGCTATTTACGACACACACCTCCCCAACCCTACAATCACCGTCCCGCTGCCATGCCTCTTCGCGACTTACTCACCCCACGCCGCAGGCATCTACCATCAACCCCCCAACCCCACTAACCCCATCACTTACCCCCTTCCGGAACGCACAACACTAACACACTCCCCAACCAGAGGAGAGCTTGCTTGGAATTGGCAAGACTTCGTATACACGGGCGGCTCCAAGACGGGAGGCTGTTAGAGTTGGGAACGGATAGTTACACGGAGGTCGTGCCGGCCCCACAAGGGGGGCCGGCTTTGGTGACTAGAGAAGTGAGAGGAGAGAGATGGCGGCCGGCGAAGGCACCGGCAAGGCCGGCCGACCGCCACTAATAGGGAATAGAGTACCGCTAATAGCATAACACTAAGTACTAGAATGACAAATAGCTACCTTGTACATAAGTACTATGCAACGGGATGCTAGTGCTAACACCCCCCCTCAAGGTAGCCGAGGTCTTGACGTCGTCCTAGCTTGCGTTGAGGAAGGTGTCATCTTGGTAGAAGGTGTAGTGCTTGTAGCGTGTGTCTCCGGCCGGGTAGGTGTAGCGACATGCGCTCACAAGAACGTGCCGCTACCGGCGAGTTGCCGATATGAAGCAGTTCCAAATGTACTGCGTAATGTACTATTCTCACATGTAGCGGGAAAAACTGTCCACGGGGGAATTAGCCGACGCATGAGAGCGACCGGCGAGGAAGAAGCACAGCCAACAAGGCCGTTAGGAGCGTGTAGGCACGCAAAAAACATAGACGGGCGCTCGTGTTGACTCCCCCTTTTCGCCGTGGGAAAGTTAAGCTCCTCGCTAAATGTGAGCGTTGCGGCATTGCCTCGGGAAAAAACAATAACAGTACTAATTAAAGTACGCACGGGCCGAATTTTTCGCGGGTCGGTCTGAAAAACCAGATCCGGTCGAGAGCATCGGTAGGCTGAAGGCTAGGTGAGACAGAAAGCTGGGTGGGGCGAACGTGGCGCCGGGCGCTTTACACACGCTCTTCTCCTTTTTACGTGGGAGATGGTAGGACAGTCGCGGACAACCTGCTCGAAGGCGAAGCGTGGGGTCGGTGGGACGATGAATTACTAGCGTGGCGCCGAGCGCTTTACACACGCTCTACTCTTTTTTACGTGGGAGTAGGTAGGACTAGCGTGGCGCCGAGCGCTTTACACACGCTCTTCTCTAGTGTAACTTGGTGGAGGGCCCATAACCTGTTAGAGTTGGGAACGGATAGTTACACGGAGGTCGTGCCGGCCCCACAAGGGGGGCCGGCTTTGGTGACTAGAGAAGTGAGAGGAGAGAGATGGCGGCCGGCGAAGGCACCGGCAAGGCCGGCCGACCGCCACTAATAGGGAATAGAGTACCGCTAATAGCATAACACTAAGTACTAGAATGACAAATAGCTACCTTGTACATAAGTACTATGCAACGGGATGCTAGTGCTAACAGAGGCCCCTCCCCCCTTGGAGCGGCCGCCACTCACCCCGCCTCGGACACACGCATCAAAATTCTGGTGAATAACTCTACCCCTCCCTCACACACCATCAAGCGCGCGGAACTAGCGGGCATAGATATAGCCATACAACTAGGCCATACACACCTTCTTACGGACAATGCGTGCTCCTTCTGCCTAATACAAGACTACATGAACTACCCATCCGCCAACCGTCACAACTTTCACCGCGACGCACTCCTCTCCATCACACACACCCTCAAAACCCGCTGCGAGTTAGGCATCCGCACACACCTTGGTAAAATGAAAGCACACAACCACTCCTTATAGGTAACGGCCTCGCAGACACACTCGCTAACCAAGCTGGAGACGGACACCCAACCGACACAACATACACCACAGGTTCAGACGTGTCGATAGGCCACTAGACATGGCCATACACCCTCGTACAACAAACCCTAGGGGAACCCATACCCTACAAATACACAAACCTCAAAACGGACGCACACACCCACAGCACCACACACACACACACACACACCCGTCACGCAAACCACCAAACACGGTGCCCTCCTCGCCCGCGCCGCGGAGGACGGCACCGACTTCACATTCCACATTTAAGCTGTGTTGCGGCTCACTTATGCCAAAGATGTGGATCACTTACAAAATTTGGAAATGGTGGCCCTTGGGCCACCCTACACGCAATGCCAAAGAGAATCGGGTGGGTGGGTTAGCGTGAGCGATAGCTCTCGCACAAGGCAGAAGGTGGACACACAATCGCTGCTGGTGTGTTATATAGTGTGCGGACATTTTACTGTCCGTGCGCGCGTGGGCGCTTGAACCGTTAGGGAGATGTAGCGTCGGAGGTAACGCTTGTAACGGAGGTAACGCCGGTTACTTCGTAATTTAGCCCTGTAATTCAAACCTCTATATTACCAATATGACCATTTAAGCTGTGTTGGGGCTCACTTATGCCATATGTCGCCGACTGGCGTGTAACGTTGGGTGGGGGCCCGCCAGGGGTCATCCACCCAAAGAGTTGCCAAGCTCCCGGGCACGGGAGCACTGTTGGGTCGATGTAGTCGAGGACTACGTCCGACTCTCGCGCCCAACCGCCGAAGAACTTGATCTTCTGCATTGGGGTACCGATATTGTACGCAGCAGTAGCTGCACCCTTTCGTAGGGAGTGCGAAGTCCACGCGAAACCGTCCGGAGGTTGTTCGTGGACTGCACGAAGTACTCGTTGTAGCCAAGCTGTCAAGGTGTCCGCAGTCCAATTTGTCGTAGGCTCGCGTATACTAATGGCCCATCGTATGTCCGGTATCTTCCCGGCGGAGAACTTGGTACGGGCAGCGTCGAAGTACTGTAGTAGTTCCGCGATGTCCGGGTGAGCCGAAGGCGGTAGTTCACATAGGAGTTTTCGCTCCGTGGAAGTACCCCGTTGACCTTTTCTCGTTCCGTGGTACATGAGGATTCCGCCGGTTGGAGTACACAACAGGTCTCTAGACCGGCACTCAACTCCCGCTCCACCGCGACAAAAAAATGCGGCCAGGAGTACCGTCACTAGACACGCTCTGAACGGCCAGCGGAATGAGGTCCGTTTGAGCCTGAGTCCACGTGTCTGTCAGTTGTGTGCGGAGGTCTTTGGCCAGGCGTAGCGATGATACAAGAATCCGGGCTGGGAGGTACATGCGTGTGCGGCTGGGCTGGAGGGAAACTTGGGACGCTGCGAGACCCCGCCGGACCTTGGCGACCAAATCGCCTTGTGCGACTGGTTCTGCGCCGTGGTCTTTGAAAAACCCGTTCACGGCTAAAAGGTAAGGCTGTAGACTAGTAGCCTTAATGGTGCCCCGTTCCCCGATCCATGCGATGTAGCGGGCCATGGTAGCGGCTGTTGCGGCTAGCGGCGGTAGGCCTTGCTCCTCGCAGAACTCGAAGTGAGGTTTGATTGCGTTGTTGTACGTGTCGGACGTGCTTTTCGCCCAAGCGGCGGTCAGTAAGTCGAGCGTTTTAGCTCCAAGGCTGTCAGTGCCTAGTAGGCGTTGCATGTAGGGGCGCATCGAGGCGGCCCATGGGTTGTTGCAGCTTGCCACCTCCACCTTGTAGCGGACCTTTGATGGTCGGGTAGGGTACGCTTGGACTGCTAGCCTGATGTGTCGTGTGTTGAACATGGTCAGGGTAGCACTGACAGCGCCCCGGCGGAGGTACAACCAGGCCGGGAGGGAATCCGGGAGACAGTGACGGGCCAGTGAGGCTTGCCGACTGTACCGCGTCCGTGCCACCGCCCGGGACGGAACAAGTGAGCTCGGGCCGGAAGGACCGTCTCGTGGCACGCCAATTCGGTAAGGGCCTGATGCCACGCTTTTCCTTGCCAACGGGGGGCGACCACCGTGGCTGCTGCGCCGCTCTGCTGTAGTTTCTGGGCGAGGTCGGGTAGTAGGGGCCATGGCGGGTTGCACCAATTGTTTTCTTCTTTCCAAGCCGCATCGGCGAGGTGAAGGGCGTCCACGGCTTCGCACGATGGGTCTAGCCAGTTCGCGTTGTAGCGGGGCAGTAGCTTGTTGAGAGCCGACGCAAACCGGTCGATTGTGTCCGGGCCAAATTGTGTGTCCATTTCGTGGAACACATAGGGGTCGACTTGCCGGTCGTCGCTGTCGAGGTGGCGGCTGAGCTTGTCTGCCCACGTGTTTGCCGCAGAACGGATGTATCTGGGCCTGATGTGGATGTTGTTGGTGTCCAACATGTACCACAAACGGCGTAATTCGTTCATCATCTCCGGGGAGCGGGACGTCAGGCCGGCCAGGACGTGGCAGACCGCCTGGTTGTCTTCGTGGAGGAGGACGTTGCGGCCAGCCAGGTGTGGCAAGAAGTTGAGGACGGCCAGACGGACGGCCTTCAGTTCCTTCCAGGTAATGTGCTGTTTTTCGTCCTCTATTCCCCAGAAGCCGCGCGCTTCGAGTCTGCCGTTCAGTATTGCTCCCCAACCATATCCCGAACTGTCGCAGTGTATGTACGCTGACTCGACCGGGCGGTGTATGTTCTTGCCGTTGGCGTGGCTGGGTACTTGTGTCCACCACTGTAGATCGCGACTGAGCTGCGGGGTGAGGCGGACACGGCCTCCCCACTTGTCGCCAAGTACGGAGTGCAGTTCGCGGAGGAAGAATCTTGCCGCCGGAATCGCAAGAAAAAGGTATTGCGCCTGACCCGCGAATGACTGTAGTTCCTTGACATGTAGCCATCTGCATTTTCTTGTTACACGTTGTAGTAGGTGTCGAGCTTGTTTGGCGAGCTTCTGAAGCTTTTCCGCTGGGGCGAAGAAGTAACATGTAGCTGTGTCGATGTCGATGCCCAGGTGGTGGCCGTATTGCGTCGGCTCCTAAAAACCCTTGGAGGGGTGGCGGAGAAGGCCGAGACTTGTGAGGAGGCGGTCGACGCGCTGCCGGAGCGCCAGAGCGGGCGCACGAGTGGCGGCGAAGAGGAGGAAGTCGTCCAAGTAAGGTAAGATTTTTGCTCCGCGCCACCGCGTGTGTCGTAGGAAGCGCTTGCTCGGTTTGTCGCTGTCGGGTTGTGTAGGCTTCCCCTGCTGTGTCGTAAACCCACCGGGGTCTGGTTGTCGGAGGTGTCATACGAATGTGTCCGTAAACGCGCAAAAGTGGTAAGGGCTGAGCGACCAGCCCATCGGGAGGCCAGCTAGTCGGTACAGTTGGCCGCGAACGTTTATTGTTAGGAAGTCGCGCTACTCGGGCACGATGCCCAGCGCGTAGAACCCGTCCTTGAGGTCGAACGAGAACATGTAGTCGCCCTTTCGAGTCAGATGACGTACGCCTAGCAAAGACTCCATCAGTAGTCGCTTTCTGACGCAGAAGCTGTTCAGGTGTCGCAGGTCGACGATAGATCGCCACTGATTGTTGCCGGGCTTGGCGACTAAGAAGTGTCTGGATACGTACTTGCTGCAAGTGGTGCGTTCCCAGGCTCCCGTCTCCACGAAGCGCGCGAGCTCGGCCTCGACAAAGGTGAGCTGCTCGGGGGTAGCGTCTAGTAGTGAGATGCCTTGGTTGAACGGGGGTGGGGGTCGGTTGTTTTGGAAGGGAATAGTAACGCCCTCCCGGATCCAGACGTCCTTGATGAGTCCATCGCTACGATTTCCCCGGAATCTACCGCCCTTTTGACGGACCTCACGGAAACTCGGCCCTAATTCGAACCTAGCTAACTGTGAAAATTACTGACGGCGGACAACTAATTTTTGGATTAGTCGACAGCGCTGCGCCTTTACTTGACTTTGTGTCAAAGGACCTCGTAATACGCTTTTATTTGTCAACTCGTAAGTCTCATACCAAAACTCTAGTTCGACTTGCTAATGGTCAACGTGTGACGTCTTCAACGGTCTGTGACACCATCTTCGAGGTAGCGCGTCACGAGTTTCAACGGACTTTTAACGTCTTGCGTGAATTACGCGGTGAAGATCTATTACTCGGTTTACCATGGCTTGATGACGAGCAAGCCTCTTAACTGTTCGGCACGGCGGCTATTTTCACAATGGTGGACGGAACAACAGTGGAGACTCAGATCCAAGATCGGCGTCATGAGTGTCTACCAATGTCCTTTGGCAAGATTCAGAAACCTATGCGCGAGACGCGCCGCAGCAAAGGACATAACGCTGAGTTTTACGTTATTAACATCTCGCCAGTAGCGGAACAACCGGCGGAATTTCACATTGGAGAGGAGCTTACTGCAAAACAACGTGAAAACTTCCGCTCGTTACTCTACGATGACTTCCCGGAGTTATTGCAACCGGTTTGTTCACCGCATGTAAGCCGACAGTGGGATCACCCCATCGACACAACCAACATGATGAAATATCAACGTCTTAAAAGACTGTAACGTGCGGAGCGCGTTAAGCTCAACCAAGACCTCAACGACGCAGTGAAACTTGGCTTGATTCGACCGAGTCATAATGAGCTCGGCTCGCCCATTCCTTTTGTGCGAAAAGTCGATCGCTCGCTTCGACTCTGCATTGACTACCGAGGTATTAACGAGATTACGCGTAAGGACGCTTACCCACTTCCGCGTGTGGACGACACTCTCGATTAACACAAGGACGCGAGTTTTAACACTCATCTTGACCTTGCGTCTCACTTTTGGCAAGTTCGAATGCGTGATCGGGACATCCACAAGACTGGGCTTCAAACACTTGATGGTCTAATGGAGTGGGTCGCCATGCCGTTCGGAATGTGCAATGCGCCAACAGTTTTACTGCGAATGATGAATGACATTCTGCGCGACATTTTACACAAATTTGTAACCGTCTACCTCGACGACGTTTGTGTCTTCAATCGCACGCTGCAGGTTCACATGGAGCACATGCGTCGTGTTCTTCAACGCTTCAAGGAGGAGGGGTTGAAGTTACGCCTTGAAGTGTTTTTCGGTTTTCAAGAGATGGAGTACCTTGCCTAAACGGTGCCGGCTAGTAGAATTTCAGTTTCGACAAAGCAAGTCGAGGCCGTTGCCGATTGGCCCGTCCCAACGTCACAAAAAGGAGGTTCGCAGTTTCGTGCAATTCTGCAACTTCTACGCCAGATTCATCCATCATTTTAGCGACCTTACGGCACCATTGACGGACTAACTGCGGAAGTCCAACCATAGAAGGTTATGTTGGCGCCTATGTGTGTGGAAGCCTTTGAGACTTTCAAATTACGGCTCATTTCCGCGCCATGTCTGATCTTCCCGGAGGTCAGCTCGGACGCGATACTCACCGTGGCTACAATTGCTTCCTCACTGGGAATTGAAGCAATCCCGCTGCAAGATCAAGGAGGAGTACTTCAAACATTAATTTACGGGGCGCGCGAGCTGAATCCAACTGAACGTAGCAACACCTACTTTGCGTACGATTTTGAAGCTTTGGCCGTATGCGAATCGGTTAAGTATTAAAGGTGTTACTTTGAAGGGTGCTCGAAGTTCTTTGTCGTCACGCACCACGACACACTGCGACACTTTCTAATGCAACCGAACAACATGTTGAACAAGCAAAAATTTATCCTACCGTCACTAAAGACAGTAAAAAGATCCGAAGTACTACTAAAGTACTGCTGACGTTAAAAATATAGGGGATGGGTCGGTAGCTCGGATGAGCAACGCCGACCGTCTTCGCTCCGGGCTTGGCCTCCCTATGAGCGATAGACTGGTGACCACAGGGCCCGTCGGACGACGGGCACCGATCACCTCTCCCCACCCGAGCCTAGCTCACCCAGGTCAGTGGATCCGTAGGCACATCAGACGGTACACACTCCAAGGCGCAGCTTTCACAAATTTGAATTCGGTTCACATGCCGGAATCTGCGCCACCTACATCTCAAACATTCCGAGTACTCCGTCCAATACTACGACACTCGTGCGTATCAACAAGATTACAAAAACCACTCTCCCACGGAGCCGGCGCACTCTCACGCGCCCCTCCGAGCGTCCGGACGTTCCCATCAGACGTCCGTGAAAAACAAACCCAGGTCCCATCAGACCTGGTCGTGTGCCGCCAACACACGCTGACCACCTCTAACCCTCTCTCTCTCCACTCCATATCCACCACTTACACACACATCGACACCCACCTTACGACCACTATGTCATCACCTTCCGCCCTCCCGGAATCATACAAACAGGTACTCCTCAAAGACCGCCCCACACCCCTCTTCGCGGAAGACCACATCGGCCCCCGCAACCGCCTTGTGGGTCACCCACTCGCTCCTTTCCTCACAGCCCCACAGCTCACTCATGCGGACTACGGACGAGGCACACCCCTGGAACCCACGCCGGGCACAGGGCTTCAAACTCCCCTGGTCCTCTCCACCCCGACGACTGCCCCCGACCTTGGAGGGCCGTTGACCTCTCTGCTCGCCTGATCGACTCCTACCTACTGACAGGCCAGTACTCCACCGCCCCTCCTGACACTGCCAGCTTCTGGCTCCACGGTGTGTTCCTACCAAACACGCCGTCTTCCTCACTTATGCTCCTCTCCGCCTGCTCCCTCGCTCGACGCTGGCTTCTCGAAAAAGTTCACGCCCTAACCGATATTCCGGCCCGCGCGAAAAATATAATCGGTCGGGAACTCGCCCATCGTGCGAAATGGACAGCCTCAGTCACCCGCACCCCACACCCAGCCATGCCCCAGCAACACGATCTCACCCCACTGCCAGTCGCACTCTCACATGGCCACCAGGAGGTCCGACTGGACATCCCCACCTCCTGCATCACAGTTGGCTTACTTTATCAGCTCGCTTCACGCCAGCGTGAACTCCCGTCGGGAGGTCCAACGCCACCCTGCGCCGCCTCGGACCCCCAACTTTCCACCACCCTGAGACAGCAAGAAATTCAGATTATACGTGCTGTAGCCGTTCCCGCAATTTCGGGCCAGCGCCTGAAAATTAGCTCCTCCTTGTTCACTCATCTCTCCGGCCCAGACGTCGTTCCCCTGATACAGGCCCTCCTGTTGGATCGACTCGCCACGGAACTCGCCGACACCTGGAACGCCAGCGCCACCACCCCTGCCCCCCGAATGGAGGACCTCCCGGAACCAGCCCAACTCCTGCTCCAGATCGCGGACGCCCTACAACCTACACGGGAACCCGTCCAGGTCGTGAACGACCCCCTCTCCTTCTGGATGCATATCCTCCACCCACCCCATAATCCAGTTCTTTCACAATCAGGACCTGTACATTTTCATGCCACCCTTCAAAATGCTATTCACACCGTACCCCCCACCCCCCAAAACTACACAATTACCATCACACCCCCCCCTCTCACAGGCCATGTCCCAGGCACCTCCTGGACTGACACCTGCCTCACCACAGTCCTCATCCAGTCCCCCCACCCCCTCCCCTTCCCCCAACCCACATCACAAGGTACTATCCCTTCTTCACACTGGCTCTCCACCCTCCTCCATCAAACAGCTTCAGAATACGCACAGTCACACACCCACTCCCACAACTCCACACCCTCCACCTTCGACATCTCACACCACACCTCCCTCAAAAAATTTCCTGACGGCTCATACTTCCGCTCCCACCCCTCCCCTTCCCCTCACATCAACACCAGCATCCAAATCTCCCTCACCAAAATCATGTACTGCATCCTTATCTCAACCAACGGCACTGCCACCATTCCCCTCCCCCACACCTACATACACCGCGGCACCCCCACCAACACCACATGCTCCCTATACATCACACCCCACCACTACTCCACCTTCGGCAGGTCCCGCATCACAGACCCCATCTTCACCACCTCCCCCTCCCCCCCTCAGCTCACCCTCGCAAAAAACAAATCCCTCCTTCGCA